>BPLR01019439.1:0-88469 GCA_021605095.1 Caerostris extrusa
TAAAAACTTTATATGGCCTTTTTTTTTTTAACTATAGCAAACTTTGAGAAATTTTCTTTATGTTTATAAAACACTCTTCTTCCTGTTTCCAAAAAAGGGACTTCTGGTATCCAAAGATAATAAATAAAAATAATAAATAAGAGGAATATTTCAAAATTCTGATAAGTAATCCTTAAGGGACAAAAGGAACCCAACATGCGTAGGTCCCTCGGATGTGTGAGGATAGAAAAACACGGAAAAAAAAAAACAACAAGAAAAGAAGGCTTGATTTTGGCCTCTTCTTTTCCCTAACCGGAATGCTCCTTGTTCTGTTCTTTTCGACTTTTTGTTTCTTCCGTTCTGTGCGAGAGGCTTTCTTTCGTCCATTTCCCCTCGTATCTCTCAGTGTGGGATTTTGTTGTGTGTTCAAAAAATGGAGTGTTTTTGTCTCCCTCGGTGCTGTAGCAGCGGCGAAAAGAAACAAAGGGAAAAAGATATCTCATTACTTATGTTGCTCTGATTAGGATGTTGATTAGGATTTTCATATCAATCCTGGTGTCAAACGAACAAAAAGAGTTTTGCGGATTTCGAAAAAGTACCAAGATATATACATCTGTTAACGAAATGATTTGCAGTTTACTTCTTAACGAGTATGTTTATTAATTTGGCAAGCACTGTAATATTAATTATAAGTTATAAAATTTATACTTCCATTAAGATATAATATTTAGATTTTAAATTGTTTCTTATTATATAACGTAATTTAAATTAATTTTTAAATTGGGATTTTCATGTTTCTATTAATCACTTATTCTTATAAATGGCTACCATAACTTGAAAATGGCTACCTCAGATAACGGTTTGTTAGCATTTCAAACCCTGATCCTGAATATCACTGTATTTTCATCGAAGTTTTATATTATCTTCCAAATGAAATACATTTTGTTGTCAGCAAAATGTAATGTCTCTGCGTGTACTAGACCTATATAGGTTTAAAGGCATCAAGTACAGGGTCACTTACAGATTCATGGGAAAGCTTTAATTTATATTTACAAGAAATATATATATATATATATATATATACATATATAATGAACTCCGGGATATTATACAAAGAAATGATTAATTAAAATTAAAATTCCTAGGTTGGAGATTTTCAAAATTCTGGAGTCTATGTCGAATCTAATTGCATCTGCGGTACACCTTAAATATCCCACGGAGGTGTTAACAAAACCACAAGGGGGGCGAAAACTCCAGTCTATTAAGTCACTTCATAGAAAAAACGAAAAACAACACTTCTAGTCCACTCGTCGCAAAAATCTGTCTTTCTTCACCAAAACACTTCTTTTAAGACAATCCGTTAAAAGCTAGGTGAGTCAGCTTCCCTCACTTCTCATTGGAGTAGACATTTCTCAGTTCGAGGTCTACCATCATTCCCAATGGAACAACTCAAATATAGTTCATATTCAATCTGTAATTGTTTGGACCTGTGAAGGCCGCACAGACATTCGCTAATTTTATGAGTCTCAATATACACTTTACCGAATATCTACTATAAGAATTGTGGGACCGGTTGTTCTCTGTAGTACAAAATACTAATTGTATTTAATATAACTGTGCGAAATACAGCTCGTCTGCTGTCAAATTTGAGTGATGAGTTTTATTATATTCGTAGTGAAATAATAAACATTCCTCTCTTGAGTATGAAATGCAGAAATTCTTCTCGTGAGATTTGATGTTACAGTATATACTGTGAGCAACGGATTGAACTAATTTAAAAATTATACTTGATTGTTGAGTCTCATTATCCATGACACTGAATATCTGCTATCAGATTTGAGTGACGGGTTGTTCTCATTAGTACAAATTCTAATTTAATGTAATGTAACTACCCACAATAAAGCTCGTCTGTTGTCATATTTCAGGGATGGGTTTATTATGTACTTCTCAAAGAATACATATTACACTCTCCTGTCAAAGAAATGCCAAAACTCTTCTCGTGAAAAAAAAAAGGCTACAATATACTCAGAATCATTACAGACATTTGAAATTTGCAAGTTCGTTTGCGAATTACCATTGAAATAAAATCTTAATTAAGAACTACAAGGGAACTTTGAATTGCTGAAAGACAAGATAATAAATGAGAGATAATCAAGGGATGCTTCATCGGAAAAAATTATGATTCTATAATTAGTTCGAAATAAAAAAATAACAAGAGATCGTTGCCACTTTTATCATTTCTTTTCCAATTCTAGAAAAAAAAAAAAAATCTAAGAAAAGAGTCATTAAAATTTGGAATATGCTTTATCGGTTTGAATTAAATGTTAATTATACAGTTCGACCAAATTAACAAGAAAAGCAGGATTTTTTTTACAAATTTCTACGTCTAGTGGAATTATCGAATTAAAATTGTTCCATGTTCAATTTTAATGTAATTTGGAGGTTATTCAGTAAAATGTATTACTCCTCGAAAGTAATTAGATCATTCTTTTAATTTGCAGAATTGATTTCTTTTTTAACGACGAAGTCAAAAATATTATTAAAAATGCTGGAACATATTTTAGCAAACTAGTTGGACGTCAATAAAAGTTGAAAATGAAATAAAATCAAAATTAGGGGAATTCATTATCATGATCAAATTTATATTGTATTTTACAGAAATTTGCTTGAATTTATTATTATTTTTTAAATGCTGATTAACCTGTTCAGAATTAAACCAGTGTGTAATTTCATTTAACTATTATTTTTTATATATGTTCTCTTAGGTTTCAATCCAATAATTGAAATATTTTTTTTCAAATTAGTAGTTTAAAAGTTTAAAAATTAACAAATATACTATAATCTTATTTAAAAACTATGAACACTGCAATCTTTTTTCCTTTTTAAGCATATTTCCATTTTGTATCTTATACAGTGTCTTTCAATTTTTCTTTTGCCATTTATTTTTCTGTTGCCTATATTTAAATGCATAAAATTTTCTTTAACTATCTCTTTAATTTGTTTCATATTTTAATCGTTCTTCAAAATCTTAAAATCTTTAAAACAAATCATCAAATATATTTTTAACTAAAATTGACAAAATTGAGGCCTTTCGTAAAAAAGCATCAGCAGGCTGTAGTATGTTTATTCCTTGTCTAAAGAAATATTACAATATAGAAATTATACGATTAAATTGATGATAAATGTTAGAAAAATTTAGAATTTCCACTGGAACAAAAATATTGCTGCATCTTTTTCAAAATAGAATATTTTCAAGGTATAGAGTATATCTATAAAGTACATCTGCTAAAGATTTTTAAATGCATTTACTTTTGGTTAGATAAATGGACATCGATATCCCATATCTGTAAAAATGCTCTTTACAGCATCGCCAAAAAAAAAAAGTTGTAAGTAGGGATCAATATTTTTTGAATGAGCATCTACATTTATTTGGAATATCATGCACAATAAAATAAACATGAAGAAATTTACCTTGTTCTGATTGTTTGTAAATTACATGTATTTTTCGCTTGTGTACTTAATGCCAGCTTAACATTGTTCTTTACATTTTGGCCTGAGTACTTATTATTTCAAATTTTAAAACCTAAAAGAAAACAACTTAAATTAATTTATTGTTTGCTTAAAGTAGAGAGACAACAGAGAAGGCTATACAACAATAAGAAATTGTAAATTGAGCAGTTAAGTGTATTATTTGACCTTATTTAAACTTTTTAGATATCATGCAGTTCATCCCAATTTAATTTCATGGTAAAGCAATTATCATGCTTTATAGTCATAAGATACATCCTTAAAAATGCCCATACACTATTCATGATTATCAACAATTCTTACTTATTTTATTCACGAAAATAATTGCCAATAATAATTATAAGTACTATTCACGAAACATTATGAACAATACTTAAATATTCGAATTCACGAATCTGATTATCAACAAACTTTATACGTTATATTCATAAAAAATGATTGTCAACAATTCTTACATGTTGCATTCACAGGAAACTGATTGTCGATAATTCTTATACGTTTTATTCACGAAACTAATTACCCACAATGCCAATATATACTATTCACTATACATTAGGAACAATTTGTATACGTTCTATTCAGGAAACTATTTATGAAGAATAATTAAACATATTCACTAATCTGATTATCAACAAACCTTATACGTTATATTACCAAACTGATTGTCAACAACTGTTATATGTTGTATTCCTGAAACTGATAGTCGACAATTCTTATACGTTTTATTCCCGAAACTAATTACCAACTATACTAATACGTATTATTCACGAAACATTAGGAACAATTCTTATAGGTTATATTTACGAAACTGATTAACAAGAATTCTTATACAATATATTCACGAAACTGATTGTCGACAATTCTTGTGCGCTGTATTCTCGAAACTGATTATCAACAATTCTGAAACGTTGCATTCACGAAATTGATTATCAACAATTATAATACGTAGCATTCACGAAACTGATTAGCAATAATTCTTATACATGGCATTCACGAAACTGATTATCGACAATTCTTATACGTTGTATTCACGAAATTAATTTAATTTCGGATATAATTCCTAATTAGTTTTTTGTTGGGTGTAAATTACCTCAATAATAGCACTTTTAATCGTTCTTCTTATAGTATATAATACACTTTTTATATTCAATATCGTATACAATAACAATATAATCCTATACTATAATGTATTATATAATATCTATTTTATCACATGTAATACTGATATCATAAATAATCGCAATTTTAATTATTGTATTACATTTTTAACGATCATAATGTTAAATTTATAAAATATCTCGACTAATTAATTTGTCATAATTTTTTAATTTATTTCACTTAACCAATCAAGTGAAAGTTTAATGAAGCTATATTTCTTGGAATTTTACATGAAATTTCTCTTTTCTTTAATATCTTTTACTAATTAATTTTAATACAATATCAACTTTAATTAAAAATTATATTTTTAATTTTTAGAGAACAAATTTCATTCACTTCCTTCTATTAACTCACACTTTCCCTATATATATCTTGTTCAAATATTCAATCGTTCATAAATTACTTTTATTCATCCACTCAAGTTCAAATACATTTTTGAACTTGCAGTGGATGACACTTGGTGTTAATACAGTTTTTCAAATATTATTTCGTTCATTAAATTTAATTAATTAATTTTAGTTTTTTTTAGATTTGAGTTGCACATATCTACCAATAGATGGCGCCAGATAAACTTAAAAACATGAATGAAAATGATTTATAAAGAACTTTCTGAAATAGAGTGGAAAAAAAGATAGGAATTGACTTCAAAAAAATTTTTTTTATATAATACTTGTTTTATATTAATGTTATATTTTTGAAGGAATTCATTTTGGATATTCATGTCAATTTGCAAAATAATATGAATGCGCAACATAAAGTTAAATATGATAGAAGCTACAGAAGCGTATTTACAAATGGCAACAAAAAATTTGAGAAAAAACACTTATGCAGGAAACTCCTTTCCGTGAAATATTGGATGTGATATACATGTAATTCATCTTCTGATATGAATTAGCAGGTAGTAAGTACAGTTTCATTTGTAGTAAGTAGAAAATCAGTTAGTAAGCAAGTACACAGACCATTTTCCATGAAATATTGGATGTGATAGTTATATAATTCATATCCTGATATCAATAAGTAAGTAGTAAGTAAAGTTTTCTTTGTAGGAAGTAAAAAAAAAAAATTAGTTAGTAAGCAAGTACACAGACGTCTTTCCTAGAAATATTGGATGATATATTCATGTAATTCATCTCCTGATATCAATAAGTAAATAGCAAGTAAGGCTTTCTTTCTAGAAAGTAAAAAAAAAAAAAAAAATAATTAGTAGGCAAGTATACAGACCACTTTCCATGAAATATTGGATGTGATATTTATGTAATTCTACTTCTGATATGAATAAGAAAGTAGTAAATAAAAGTTTCCTTTGTAGTAAGTCAAAGATTAGTTAGTAAGCAAGTATATAGACCACTTTCATAAAATATTTGATGGGATATTCATGTAATTCATCTTCTGATATGAATAAGTAAGTGTAAGTAAGTTTTCCTTTGTTGTAAGAAAAATTAGTTAATTAACAAGTATACAGGCATCTTTCCATAAAGTATTGGATATGATATTCATGCATTTCATCTTCTTATATGAATAAGTAAAGTTTTCTTTGTAGTAAATAAAAAATTAGTTAGTGAGTAAGTATGCAGACCACTTTCCATGAAATATTGGATTCAAGTAATTCATTTCCTGATATGAATATGGGTTCTGAATGGCCAGTGGCTAGCGCTCTGGCGCTCGGTACCACAGGTTTCGGGTTCGAGTCCCGGCGGTGCCATGGGTGTTTTTAGTGGTTTGGAATTCACGTTAAACTGTAGGTCCCGGTCTGTTTAGCCTAAAGTGTGCACAAGATGACCGTAGAGCGACAAACCAAACCTGATACGAATTAGTTGTAAATGAAGTTTTCTTTGTAGTAAGCAAGTATGCAGACCCCTTTTCATGAAATATTGGATGTGCTATTTGTGTAATTCATCTTCTGATACGAATAAGTAAGTAGTAAGTACATGTTACATTTGTGGTAAATGAAAAAAAAATTAGTAAACAAGTATGCAAACACTTTCATGAAATATTGGATATGATATTCATAAAATTCATCTTCTGATATGATAGTATGATGACATCATGTAATGACAATACTTCATGTGATAAATGCATTTGAATTTCAAATACTTTTCAAATGAACATATAAACTTCAAAAACATATCCAATAATTCTTGCAGAAAAAATAATTTTTTTTTTCATTTCTTAATTAGCTTAAAAATGACAAAACTAAAGACCTTAATATTTTTTTTAAGTACACCATGTTTGAAGATAAAAATATCTATAAATTATTATGATTGCCTCATTTGCATATATTATTTGCCTTGCAATTAATGAAACTCTACAGGGCAAAATGACTGCTGTTACTAGACTTCTCGAACTTAAGTTAATTGGATTTAAATTTATTTTACTTGCAAATATATTTTCTTTCCATTTTTGTCATGTTCTTTTTTAATCAAATTTCTTAAATGTGATATGCATTTTTTTTTTTTTTTCAGAATTACATGTAATGAGTTTTCAGTAGAATAATTAGATGCTGCTTTTATATTTATTTCTAAGATTCATTTCAAAATGCTTTATTTTTTTTTTATTTAACTAGTACCCATTAAAAAATTATTTTATTGAAAATCTCTAAAATATTTAATTTAAAATTGCTGTAGCACTTATTACATCATATATTCTTCTACTTCATTGGAGGATCTGATGGCCGAGTGGCTAACGCTCTGGTGCTCGTACCACAGGTTTTTAGTCGGTAGGGCCATGGGTGCTTGTACAGTTTAGCGTAGAATTCGAGCCACTAATAGCCATGTAAACCACCGCCAGGATTCGAATTTAAAGCCTATGATACCAAAGGTTAGAGCGCTAGCCAATTGGTCGTCAGGCCGGTAAAAAATCCTTACTTGTAAGTAATGTATTGAGACGTTGTTTTATACGGTAAACTTGTGATTTATAACTGAGATTTATTAGCATAATTTCAGCACAGTATTTAATGTCTGCTTTGCATTCCTTCCTTTTGAATAAAAAAGATTCAACAACATTCTAAAAAAGAGTTTTATAAATTAAAAATTTATACTAAAAGAAACAAAACGATACCAAGATATCATTGCAAAACAAACACATTATTTAAGTAGTATATTAATAAGTAATGAAATTGCTGGTGAATTGCTATTTGAAGATCTAAGGACCTTTTTTAAAGTATTTGCACAATTTTTTACACATAAAATATATTTTCGATACCACCTCGATTTTTTTTTTTTTTTTTTTTTTTTTTTTTTTTTCATACCTGCGAAAAAGGTAAGATAGTTTTTATGATTTCCCTTAGGACGCACATGTCGATTGATATATTTACAGATGGCGTTATTTCAAGGAGAGTATCACTTCTAGAGAAAGAAATTCATTGTAAAAAAAAACCTCTTTTACATACTGTATACTGTTTATTAAGTTTATTTTTTCAACTTTCAGATTTTAAACCAATCTTAGAAAGTGTTTCAATAATAGATTTCATATTTGGGGAATTTCATGACATAAGTTAAATGTTTATCAAAAGCAACTTTTGCGTAAAGAAAGTTTAAAAGTTTTGTTAGTCAAAAAATAAAATAAACCTGTTTTTCTTCTTTTGCTTCTTCTTGATCTGCTTAATTTTGTGTAATATATTAAGCCTATCAAACAGTGGTTTAAAAATTATAGTTGCAAACTGGTGTAAACTATTTGTTATTATAAAGACAACTGATGGCGCCACGAACAAGAGATGTAACTCCATATAAGGGTGTTGTCTTGTACGGGGATTCCAATGTAAGAGCAAGGGCAAAAAGGAACGCGACGGAGTTGCTGATGGAGGGCGGTGGTTCGAAGAAGTGTTTTGTAATATGAATAAAATGTGCTTTTATATCAACTGAAAGTTGTCTCAATTAATGATAAAAGAAAAAAGAAAATAATATTTAATAGAAGTCCCATTGGAAACATGGACTTTTGACCCTTTCTAACTAAATTATTAACCTATTGCATACAATCTTTAATTTACTTATGATAACATGTTTAATAAATACAATAGTTAATAAATAAGGGTCCTGATGACTAAAAAGGCTCCTTCCATCGAGGCGACAACGCGACATGCGGCTGGCGAGAAAATGTTTTTGACCCTTCACAGCGAAACATCAGAAATAGCATTACGCCCAGTGAAATTCCGCTTCGTGCAGAAAGTTGGTCAACTCAAAGCGGTGCATTTCAAGCCGGTTTCAGGCGAACGTGGTGAGGCTAGTGATTGGTCAAATCTTGTCGCTTAAACGCTTCTCGCCTCGATGGGCACGAGCCTTAACACTCCGGTGCTTGGTGCCATGGATGTTTGTAGTGGTTCGAAATGCACTTTAAACCTGAGATTTCGGTCTAATATGACTGTTGGGTGTAGGCTGACTGTTGGGGTTGGGACTGTTGGCTGACAGTTCTATCCCGTAAAAAAGAAAGCATCTCCTGTTTTCGAATTTGCCAGTAGGCAGGTGGCCATTGTCCAACATGGACTAATATGCCGGGGAGTTGTTTAGTTAAATAATTTAACAAATCATGAAGAAGGTATAGCGTACCTAGAAGTTTATTCTTTTTCTGCAACGTGTTGTGAAGACCATTGAGTTACTTATAAATTCATTAACTTATGCACCTCCACGTAATTCAATTCATAACACCTGTTTCTACTGTAAGAGGCCAGAATTTGTATGGATTGAGTTTAAATAAAACAATCAATACGATTATTTAAAAACATTAAAAATATATTCCTTTTCAAAAAATTAAAAGTCATGCTGAAGAAGCAGACATTGCAATTTGCTTGCCAATGGCACCAGATATTACATCTTTCCCAAAATATAAAGAGTTAGGGAATGAATTGAAAGCAATACACGATCAGTTATCGGATAATAACACGCATTAGGAGGCTTTGGAAAAAAAAAAAGAAATCCATTATATTTGTAATCTACCTAAACAAAGACACAATATATTACAACAAATATAGTATTCATACATCAAAACAAAAACAATGGGAAACCTTGAATTTCTAACTATTCATTTTTTCTTCGAATTTCTAATCTGTTTATTTTCCCTGATGACTTCTAAACACAAATTTAACGCTATACGTAAGGCATTGAAAACCTCCTTTCAAACTTCTCGTAGTAATTTGCTCAGTAGCATACTATAGTTGACTAATCTCTTGCTCTATATCAGGGACTGGCAAACTTTTTCGGTCACGGGCCAAAAATCGAAAAAAAAAAAATTTTTGTTGGGCCAAGAAAAATTTTTCTAAAATTTTAAAAACAATATACAAATATTACAATTTAAATAAACATATTTAACTCTTAACAATGAAATCGCAATTTCATTGTTTAAGGAACTCTTAAAAATGAAATCGCAATTTCATTCATCTCATTATGAAATTGCGATTTCATTTTTAAGAGTTCCTTATATTGAGGTTCGAAGTGAGATGTACTATTTCTAAGGAACGAGGCTCAATGCTCATCTGTCAGTCTACTTCTGAAATAATTCTTTCTAAGATTCATAGTTGGAAACACTTGTTCACATTTATAAGATGAAGCAAACATAGCACTGATTTTCTGGGCGTGAGATATTAAATTTGGGAAACTTACTTTCGATAATGATTTGTAAAACTCTAACTTTGGCATATTTAGAAACAACTGCTTGTGATGATTGTTAGATTCCAACTCAATTCATTCAACCTGCAAATCTGACCTCACTGCTTCACAATTTACTTTGAAATGCATGATAAAAATACCCAATTCTTTTCGAATGGCACTAAAAAATCTTGAAATCTGCGTTTGAACTCAAAATGCAGTTTTTTCAAGCCATCTTCATAATTCTTAAGCTTCTGTTCATTTTCTGAGGGTATTGAATTTAACCTCGCGAAATGAGACAAGTAGCTGCCCAGCAAACAGATTTAGTTTTAGCTTAAAAGTCGATTTAGTTTTAGTCGATTTAAGTTTTGTAGAACAAAAATAGAGAAAGTAAAAAGATAATCAGTCCTTTGAAAAAAAGGAAGAAAAAAATAATATTTAATCAAAGTGAAAAAGGAGATAGATATATAAATATATATTTCTTTTAAATTGCCTCGCACAGGCAAATTAAAATTCTATCCGCGGGCAGGATAGAATCGTCCCGAGGGGCAGTAGTTTGCCCATACCTGCCTTATATCTTAACATACTCCATGTCCATCCTGACAGATCAATAGAACAAATTCTGCACCCATAACCCATGATTGAGCACCAAGAGGTATTGACGGCCGGATATTTTGCATGGGGTTTGTTGCATCCGGATACAAAGAAGCGTTTCTTATCCGGTGAGACGGAGCCGGACCAACGGATAGACTTGCCTGAATCTGACAGCAAACCGATAAGTGATTGCGTTGGCTACGAATATCTGGAAGTTTTTCCCACTTGGTTTGGATGAGGCATGAGTGCTGACGTATGTGTGCGTAGAGTTTCTTTGAGGTGCAGTGTTTGATAGTTTCACCGAGAAAGCTGAGGGTCGATAATTGGCCAATCGATTTCGAAACGTAACTGGTCATCGTATGAGGTAACGGGGAACATAGGAAAAGAATTAAAGGTGACCGTAACAAGAAGGTGGATCGATATCAAAATATAATGACCCATCACAGTGTGTTCATCGAAATTTATAAAAGTAATTATTAGGATAAAATATTTTTAACGAAATTGCAATTGGATATGTGCATTGAAATATTTCATAATGTCAGATGGAAAAATTTGATTTTTTTCAATATAATGAGTTTTTCAATATAATGAGTTTTTCAAATGGTTACAATCAGATTACAATACATCTAGGATCTGATGGCTGAGTGACTAGCGCTCTGGCGCTCGGTACTACAGGTTTCGAATCAAGGCAGTGCCATGGTTATTTGTAGTGGTTTTGGAATATACATTTAACCGTAGGTCCCTGTCTAATAGGATCGTAGAAATCTGCGGGGTAGTGTTCTTAACGGCACTAACCAATTTTCAAGCTACACGTGCAAGTTGTGCTAAATGAGTAACAGTGGTGCAGCTCTTTTGATGGCATAAAAGAAAACTGTCTCTGTATTGCCAGAGGCATAAAAAAAAAAAAAGAATACAATACAATATCTTGAACCACTTACAATACCATAAAATTCAAAATCGTTCAGATTTACCATAAAAATGTACCTTTACCATTATTCACTCTAGGTTGATTTTTTTAAGTTAGTTGTAACATCTAAATGGGCCAGATGGCCTAGTGACTAGAGGTCTTCACTTTGTACACCACAGGGTTTGAATCCCAGCGGCACCATGTATAAATGTACTGGTTTGGAATGAACTTTAAACCATAGATCTCGGTTCAATATGACTGTTGAACGTAGGGCTGACAATTGTACCCCATAAAAAAAACATCTAGTGCCCAGAAATCTGCTATTGAGTAGATAACCTTGGCCCACCAAGCTGTTGCACCAATGATGATCAATATGATTTACAGTGCCTGATGACCGATTGACTAGAGCTTTAGCGCTCGATGCCGCAGGTTTCGGGCTCGGGTCCCATTACCAAGGATATTTGTAGTAGTTCGGAAATCACATTAAGCCATAGATCCCGGTCTCATATGAGTGTAAGAGCGTCAAGGTGCCATGTCAGACTTCCACCTACGGTTGCTCCATCAGAACAGAAGTAGCCCAGTTTCTGATTGTAGGAAGCTGAAACTTTCCCTCCATCTATGATCACTCATGTGATGTCCGACCAAGGGCATTCAGAATTTGACACAACACACGCAGTTATCATATAATAACACTCCTCTGACGGATTTGCAAGTATATATATATATATATATATTTCATATACCTTAACCAGCAATACCAATCATTGCAACAATACTGCATTAATACATCTAAAAAAAAATTATAGAAACCCTTGAATTTTTGAATATTCATTTCTTTCTTGAATTTCCAATCTTTTTCTTCTTTCCACGACGACTTCTAAACACAAATTTAACACTACATTTAACGCATTGAAAACCACCATACAGACTTCAGTAGTAATTTGTTCTGTAGCTTACATTGGTTGGCTAATCCTTTGCCCTACAGCTTTCCATACTGCATGTCCACATTGAGTAAATCAATACAATCCAATCTGCACCCATAACCCCTGATTGAGCACCCAAAGTTATTGAACGGCCGGATCATTTGCATAGGGTTTGTTGCATCCGGATACAAAGAAGCGTTTCTTATCCGATAAGACGGGCCGGACTTCCGATAGACTTGCCTGGATCTAACAGCAAACCGATAAGTGATAGCGTTTTTGCTACGAATAGCTGAATTTTTCCACTTGCTTTCGACGAGGTATGAGTGCTGACGTATGTGTGCATAGAGTTTCTTTTGAGACGCCGTATTTGATTGCGAAAGCAGAGGGTCGATGATTGGCCAATCGATTCCGAAACGTAACTGGTCATCCCATGAGGTAACGGGGAATATTGGAAAAGAATTAAAGGTGACCGTAACAGAAATTCGGATCAATATCAGAATTTAATGACCAGCACAGTGTATTTATCGAAATTTATAAATGTAATTATTTAGAAAAATATTTTAAAGGAAATTGCTATTGAATATATGCATTGAATGATTTCATAATGTCAGTTATTGAGTTTATTCAATATATTGATTTTCTCAAATAGTTACAATGGGAATACAATACAATATCTTGAACAACTTTCAATAACATGAAATTCAAAATCGTTGCGATATACCCTATAAATTTACCTTTACTAATGCAGACTGCAGCCTGATTTTTAAGTAAATAGTAACATCTGAAGGGTCGGATAGCTGAGAGACTAAAACTCTGGCAATCGTTGCCACAGGGTTTTGAGTTCCAGCGGTGCCATGTATAGTGTAATGGCTCGAAATCCATTTTTAAACATTAGGCCCCAGTCCAATATTACTGTAGAATGTTCGGCGTAAAACCATTCCCTGTGAATAGAAAACATATAATACCAAAAATCTGCCAGTGAGCAGATAGCCTTGGCCCTCATGAGGCTGTTGCCCCAATGATGATGAATAACCTCCAAAGGCTTGATGACCGAGTGACTAGAGCTTTGAAGCGCTGGCTTCTAGTTTGAGTCCTGGCGCTGACATGGATAATTATAGTTTTCGAAATCCCTATTCAAGTCGTAGGTCCCAGCCTCATATGACTGTAACAGCGTCACAGTGCCAAGTCAGACTTCTGCCGATGCTGCATCACAACAACAGAAACTGCCCCCTTTCCATTTATCCATGAGCAGATTACTCATGGAATGTCCGTTCAGCACTGCTGGCAACTGAGGATTAGTCACACCACACACACACACACACACACACATATATATATATATATATGTATATATACTCATATACCCGAACCTACAATAAAAATTATTACAACAAACATTGTTTCCATATATCAAAACAAAAACTATAGAAAATTTTAAATTTCTAAATAAGAATTTCTTAGTTTTGAATTTCATATCTTTTAACCTTTCCCGATGACTTTGAACACAAATTTTTACGCTACACTTAACGCATTGAAAACCACCATTCAAACTTCTCGTAGTAATTTGCTCAGTAGCATACGGTAGTTTAGTAAACCCTTGCCCTATATCTTAACATATACCATGTCCAATCTGGCAGATCAATACAACCCAATCTGCACCCATAACCCATGATGGAGCACCCAAAGCTATGGATGGCCGGATCTTTTGCATGGGGTTCGCTGCATTCGGATACAAAGAAGCGTTTCTTATCCGATAAGACGGAGCCGGATTATCCAGTAGACTTGCCCGGATCTAACAATGCGCAAAGCCGATAAGTGAGAGCGTTGGCTACAAGAATATCTGGAATTTTTTCCCACTTGGTTTAGATGAGGCATGAGTGCTGGCGTATTTGTGCTTGGAGTTTCTTTCAGAACACAGTATTTGATTCGGAGAAAGCTAAGGGTCGATGATTGGCCAATCGTTTCGAAACGTAACGAATAATCGTATGGGGTAACGGGGAACAATGAAAAAGAATTAAAGGTGACCTTAACAGGAAGTCGGATCAATACCAAAATTTAATGACCCAGCACAGTGTGTTTACTGAAATTTATAAAAATAATTATTAAGAAAAACATATTTTGATCGAAATTGTAAATTGGCTATATGCATTGAAAGTTATCATAATGTCATGTTGAAAATATTGTTTTCTATATAAGTTTGTCAAATGGTTAAAATGGCTACAATCAGATTGCAATACATGCGGGAACTGATGGCCGAGTGGCTAGCGCGCTGTGGCGCTCGATACTACAGGTTTCGTTTTCGAGTCCCGACAGTGCCATGGCTGTTGTAGTGGTTCGGAATCCACTTAAACCGTAGGTGCCGGTCTAAAAGGATCGTAGGACTGCGTGGGTAGCCGTAGCATATCTTCAAGCTACACATGCCCCTGAGTAGTGCAAAATGGGAAACAGTGAGGCATAAAGATGATGTCATAAAGATAACTGTCTCTGTATTGCCAGATGCATTAGAAAAAGAATACAATACAATATCTTGAATAACTTTCAATAACATAAAAATTAAAAAATGGCTGGATGACTAGAGTTCTGGAGCTTGGTGTCAGTGCCCCGGCGGCGCCATTGATATGTAGTTTTTCTGTATCCACTTTAAACTGTAGGCCTCTTTCAATATGACTGTAGAGCGTTGGGCTGATAACCCCTATCCCTTAAAAAAGAAAAACATCTACTGTCTAGAAATCTATCAGTGAGCAGATGGTTTTGTTCCGCCATGGGGCTGTTGCTCCAATGATGACAGATAACATCTGAATGGCCTGATGGCCGAAACACGAGAGTTTTAGCGCTGCATTCACGTTTCTGTTTCGATTCCTGGCGGCGCAATGGATGTTTGCGGTGGTTCCCGGTCTCCATATATGAATATATATGTCCATCTTGAGCTGAAGAACACTAACGATTAGATACAAACACGCAATTATAGTTTAATAACAATCTTCTGAAGAATTTGTAAATATATATATGTATTTCGTATACTCTAACCAACGATACAAATTATTACAACAAATATGGTATTTATATATATCTAAACAAAAACTATAGGGAAACCTTGAAATTCTAAATATTCATTTTTTTCTTTGAATTTCTAATCTTTTTCATTCTGATCTTCATTTACAATCTACAAATTCAAGCTACATTTAACGCATTGAAAACCATCATACAAACTTGTCACAGTAATTTGCTCAGTAGCGTACCATGGAATTGAACAAACCCTTGTCCTATAGCGTTACATGCTCCATGTCCACTCTGATAGATCGATACAGCACAATCCGCACTCATAACCAATGATTGAGAACCAAAAGGTATGCGTGGAAGCCCTGATCTTGTACATGGGGTTTGTTGCGTCCGGGTATAAAGAATGTATTTCTTATCAGATAAGACGGGATGGACTATGGATAGCCTTGCCTGTATCTGACAGCAAACCGATAAGTGATAGCCTTTGCTGCGAATGTCTGGAATTTTTTTTCCCACTTGGTTTGACGAGGCATAAGCGCTGGACGTATGTGTGCATAGAGTTTTAGAGACGCAGTATTTGATTCCCAGAAAGTTGATGGTCGATGATTGGCCAATCGATTTCGAAACGTAACGGGCCACGTATGAGGTAACGGGAACATTGAAAAGAATTAAAGGTGATCAAAACAGGAAGCTGGATCGATATCAAAATATAATGACCCAGCAAAGTGTGTTTATCGAAATTTATAAAAAGTAATTATTAGATAAAAATATTTTAAACGAAATTGCAATTGATATGCATTGAAATATTTCATAATGCCAGATGGAAAATATTGATTATTTTTCGATATAATGAGTTTTTCATATGGTTTAAAAATGGTTACAACTGAATACACAACATCTTGAACTACTTTCAATAACATAAAATTCACTAAAATCATTGATATATAACCTAAAATTGACGTTTTACCAACACTGGCTATAACCAGCCTTTTTAGTCTAAAGGAAACTTATGGCCGAGTATCGATACAATAAATTAAAATGGGCTACCACAAGTAACAGTGTGCTAGGTTTCACATCCAGGTTTTTGAAATGCATTGCATTTTTATCTGATTTTTGTATTATATTCGAAGGGGCCTGATAACCAGAGCGCCTTGCTCTCAGTGTAACAGGTTTCCTGTTGAGTGCCGTCTGTGCCATGGATGTTTGTAGTGTTCGAAATCCACTTTAAACAATAGATCCTGGTCTAATATGACTGTAGAGCTTTTGGTTGTAGGATTGACAACCCTACCCCGTAAACAGAGAAGATTCCTTGTCTCGAAGTCTCGCCATTAGGCAGACAACCTTTTGCCCACTAAGACGCTGTTGTGCCACTGAAGATGAAAAAGTGACATGTAAAATCAATATGCATAAATAACACCCTTTATTCCGTGGAGAAATAAATTGCAAATGTTGTCTTCAAAAATGATGCAGATCTGTTCCTAATGTGAGGGAGATTAATAGATTAAATTTTAGACTATAATAAAAAACAAAATTCATTTTAATTTGAAAAATAATCTAAAAATACAATGCATTGTACCACAAGGGTGTAAAACCCTAACATTGTTACTAGATGAAGTATTTATAAGTCTAAGCGGCTATTCATTCGCTAAGTGGTTAATAGAAGCACAAAAGTCCAAATTTAAAAAAAAAGGGAAATGTGTCAAATAATAAGAAAAATTTAAAATCAAAAATTTTATCGTAATGGAAGTATAATTTGTATTACTTTACATTAATATTATAGTGCTTCTAAATTTAATAGATTAAATTTTAGAATATTGTAACATTTTTTTTTTCCTAAGGTGAAGTGTTTTGACATTTCATTTCCAGGAATGAGGAATGTATGTAATTTTGACAAGTATATAATAACCCATCACACAACTTTCACATCAGACTTGTGCAGTATTGTGGGTAGTTATATTACATGCTATTAGTATTTTGTACTCATGAGAACAACCTGCCACTCAAATCTGTTAGCAGATATTCGGTATCACGTGTAATGAGACACAGGAAATTAACGAATGTCTGTGCGACCTTCACAGGTCGAAACAATTGTAGATAGAATATGGACTACACCATGAGTTCTCCAATCGGGATTACACAAACCACGAGGTGACAAATGTCTACTCTAATGAGAAGTGAGGGAAGCTTCGATCTCCCTTTCCTTTTTACGGATTGTCTTAAAAATGAGGTTTTCGGTGAAAACGTTTCTGCAACGAGTCAACCAGATAAATAATACGTTAACTAATAAGATGCAATTTAAAAGTTAAATATTATCTTAATGGACGTATAATATTTGTTACTTAAAAAATTAAAAATAATAATGCTTGTAAAATGAATATACATACTTTATTAAGAAGAAAAACTGCAGATCATCTTGTTAGCAATGGCAGTACATATATTGGTACTTTCTCGAATTCCGCAAGATATTTTTGTTCGTTTGACACCAGGATTGATATCGAAATCCCACCTCGTTGTCATCTGTTCAGTGCAACATAAGTAAGGAGATATCTTTTCCCTTTGTTTCTTCCGCCGCTGCCACTGCACCGAGCAAGATAAAAGACAACTTGGTTTTTTGAACACAAAAAATCCCACGCAAAGAGATACGAGAATCACTTCTGGGAAATGAAATCAGAAAAGCCTCTCGCACAAAAAAAAAAGGAAGAAACAAAAGTCGGAAAAAGAACAGAGAGGAGAGCATTTCGGTTAGGGAAAAAGAAGAGGCCGAAACTCGAGGCTGCTTTTTTTGCTCTTTGTTACTTTTTTTTCTTTATTTCTTTTCTCACACTTCCGATTGACCCACCCTGTTGGTTTCCTGCTGGTCTCTCTTGAGGGTTGCTTATCAGGATTCTGAAATTTCCCTATTTTTTTTTTTTTATTTATTATCTTTGGGATACTAGAAGCCCTTTGATAGAAACAGGAAGAAGAGTGTTTTAAGGATATGAAGAAAATGGTAAAAAATGGCTCAAAATTACTAAAGGTACGCTTAATTAAGTTTACTTGGTTATGTTGCAATAAATATATGAATGTGGCATCTATCATGGACTTCCGGTATTTCTATCTTTTTTTTGTTATGTCAGTTAATTTAATTAATTAATTTTTATTTTGTAACATACAGATCTTCAGATAATTATATATTTTTATAAAAATGGAAAATGAAAACTTATCTGTTTCTAAAGAATTATAAATTAGATATAGATATAGATATAAATATGACGGTGTTGAATGATGAAATATGATAGTTTGATGCAGTATTGGAATGAATGGATTCAATATATAAAAATAAATCATATATTAAAAAATGCTCAAAATTTACTACATTTAAAGCCTTACTTAGCTTTAATCACTACTTTTAGTTTATATTAAGGTTACGCATTTATGTCACAATAAATATATCAATGTGGCATATAGCACCGTATGCCTATAATTCTGTTTTTTTTAAAGTTATGTTAGTTTTATTTTTTTATTTATTTATTCTTTTGTAACAGAGATATTCAAATAATTTTAGATATTTATAAAGATTGAAATATGAAAGTTATCTGGTTTTAAGAAATTACAATAGTAAGTGTATACATATTAATATGCATACACATTAATTCAATGGTACAGTATATGGCCCTGATGACACTGGGCTGTGGCTCTTTGTGACACAGGTTTCGCATTCGAGTTCTGGCGACGCATGGATGATTGTAGTGGTTCGGGATCCACTTTAAACCATATGTCCCGGCCTAATATGTAATCGCTCTAATATGTTTGCAACATGCCTGTAATTTAATATGTATATTGTTCTAATGCAGATGGCAGTACAGAGGCAGTTAATCTTTGTGCCATCAGCAATGGCTACACTGCAGTTACTCATTTAGGCCTCACCTAGACGACATGTCTAGCTTGAAAGATTAAGCAACAAGTAAACTACCCCATAGATCAATTATCCTATTAGACCGGATCTACTGTTTAAAGTGAACCGAACCACTACAAACACCTATATATTACTGCTGAGATTCGAACCCAAACTGCTTTTTTGACAGATATAAATGTTTAATCTATATTACTAACTGTTGATCCTTTCTTTGATTAATTAATAGAAAATGAAAGCCCCCACTTAAAATTACATGTCAATAATAAAAAAAAAAAACAATTAAAGATCTAAATTTTATCTTAATGGAAGTTTAATATTATTTAAATATCTTTAAAGTGAATATATATCTTTTAAAAATGAATAAACATATTCATTAAGAAACAAACAGCAGATCATCTTGTTAATATCTGTATGTATATTGGTATTTTTTCAAATTCCGCAAAGCTCTTTTGTCCGTTTGACACCAGGACTGATATCGAAATCCCAATCTTGCGTCATAACTTCAGTGCAACATAAGTAAAAGAGGCACCTTTCCCCCTTGTTTCTTTTCACAACTGTAATTGCACTGAGGAAGACAAACACATCCCCTTTTTTGAATACACAAGAAATCACACCCACCCACACACAAAGAGATGCGAAAATCAATGCTGGAAAACGAACGAAAGAAAGCCTCTCGCACAAAACAGAAGAAACAAAAGTCGAAATGCACAGAACAGTGAGAATTCCGGCTAGGGGGAAAAAGGAGAGGCCGAAACTCAGAGGCTTTTTCTTGCTCTCTCTGTGCTCCCCTGTTTCTTTCCTCACACTTCCGAGTGAACCCACCCTGTTGGTCTCCTTTTGGTCCCTTGAGGGGTTGCTTATCAAGATTCTGGAAAATATTCCTCTTATTTATTTAATTTATTTATTATCTTTGGATACCAGAAGATCGTTTAAAAGCTTTTAATTTTGAGGAACTACTGATGGGAAGAAATGGAAATTTTGAGAAGTTATAGTAAATTTAAGTTATTATTCAAAAAAACTATTAAAAGAATATGAAGCTATTCAAATTTGTTTGTTTTGCCGATTTGTAAAAATTTATCTATGCTAAATATTACAGTGCGATGCTATCTAATGCAGAATAATACTTATGATTTATTATCCGCAATTATCCGTATCTGATTTCTTTATGCCAAAGTCAATTTCGAAAAAAAAAAAAAATTATCTTAGTTTATGTCAGACTGTCTATTTTCATTGAAAAAAGAGCTACACCAATTTCTTCCTCACTATCAGAGACATTATTTATGTAGGCTGTATTTTTAAACAGCGTATAACGAACACTCATCTGTACCGAAACTCTACTTTTATAGGGTGGTACTGTGGTTTCTAGGTTTAATTTTAAGGCAAAAATGAAGAAACAGGGCGTTTCTTTAAGGCCAACAACCATTCAATTAAGCACCTTATTTTTACACAGTATTTACATTGGTTATCAATTCGCTACAAACATCTCCGTCCTTCTCATTCTCTCGCTGCGTGAAGCAGCTATCTCGTCGGCCGTCAGACTCTCGCTTTTTCTCTCTCTTCTCATCTATGGGGAATCTGTTCCCATCCATCTGGGATCAAGATTCAAAGTTGAATACTCCCCCACATGGTGGAAGATCTGTGTCATCGAAATGTAACCGTAACGTTTCTCCGCCTGCTGATTAGCAGACAAACAAATCCTACATTTATGTTGTCCAGCTATAAATAATAGGAGACAAAGAGTCTACATTAACATATTTTCTATTTTCATTGGCTGTAGGTAGCAATGCAACTCTCTATACTTTTTTTAGAAATAGTTTCTAAATCTGATGTGAGTCTCTGCATATTTGTAAGAAATAAATTGTAAATCTGATTTCTTTGCAGGTCATCTGAAAGAACACCTTTAATAAAGGAGAGAACAGCTAATGTCTATGTTCTTCTGCTTGGATTAACGCATGAGCTGGAGCAAAGGACTTCACTGCAAATTAGAAAACCAAAGGCTATATATCCTATTTGGTGAACAAATTCAAGCATACTGCCAGCGTTAAATATTAAGTGTTCAAAGAGCTTGATAGGTCATGCGATGGCCTTGACCTTAAGGCAGAGACCTTGGATAGCACTATGTGATGTGCAAAAGAATACGAAAAATGATTATGCGCAGCATAGAGTTTTCCGCACTAAGATCTAGGTGGAAATTCTGTATTACAAATTGTACCATTTGGAAAACTCTACTTTATCAATTAAACAAACGTGCTTACCCCATTCAGATTGTTTACTTGACTTCAACTTGAAGACTTAACATCTTGATAGTTTGGTCTGTCGTTCTACGGTCATCTTGTGCGTACGAGGCTAAACAGACCGGGACCTACAGTTTAAAGTGGATTCCGAACCACTAATAAGAATTCATGCCACTGCCAGGATTCGGATCTGAAGCTGTGATACAAAATGCCAGAGCTTTAGCCACTTGACCAACAGGCAGTTGACATCTTGATGAGTCATGAATTACTATTTGATGGAAAATGTGATGAATATAATCTTGATGTAAAACTTGCTCTCCAGCTACAAAACTACATTGCATACCAAAATGCTAATATAGTAATTGGCATGGGAATCTCAACAAGACATCTCCGGAAATAAAAGTATGCATTAAGATAACGAACTCAAAACACCATGGAAAGTCCAACCCTTTATGCACAGCTTAGAGTTTCCACACTAAGATTCGGATGGAAACTCTGTATTACGAATTCTACCGTTTGGAAAACTCTACATTATCAATTAAACAAACCACATTCAGATTGTTTACTTGTTTTCTCTCAACTTGAAGACTTAATATATTGATGAATTTTGAATTACTATTTGATGGAAAATGTGGTGAATATAATCTTGATGTAAAATTTGCTCTTCAGCTACAAAACTACAAAAATTCTATGTTATCAATTAAACAAACGTGTCAACAGCATTCAAATTGCTTACTTGGTTTCTCAACTTGAAGACTTAACATCTTGATGAGTCATGAATTACTATTTGGTGGAAAATGTGAGGAATATAATTTTAATCTAAAATTGCTAAGTTCAGCTACCAAACTACGTTGGAAACCAAAATGATAATACAGTAATTGGTATGGGAATCTCAACAAGACATCCCTAAAATAAAAGTATTTATTAAGATGACAAACTTAAAGCAGCATGGAAAAGTCCAACCCTTTCCGTTTGCGTTCTTTGTTTTAAGTTCAAGTTCCACCAAGTGGAAGATTAACAGCATTGAACGATTAAAAACCAATTATAGTTGAAGTGGTTTTCAAATGACATCAGATCACTGGAGAAGATTGGGTTGGTTTTAATGGTCGCTCTATGGTCATCTTGTGCACATGAGGACTAAACAGACTGGGACTTACAGTTTAAAGAAGATTCCGAGCCACTAACAAACATTCATGCCACTGCTCAGATTTGAACCTGCAGCTCGTCGGTAACAAACATTGAAAAAGAAGTTCTTATGTGCAGTGAAACAGTAGCAGCTGTGCTTATCCATTCATTCAGGGCACATTGAAATACACTAATAATTTTTGTGTTATTCTTTTGTATTGCATATTGTAAATATGGTATATTTTCAGTAAAGCCATTTTAATAAAAAAAGTACAGACTTTTTATAAATGTACCCTGTATGTTAATTTATGTTTTTTCTTGTAAATATATATATAGGGAGAGTGTGAGCTAATTATCAAGGAATGAATAAATATACAGTACGGATAATTATTGCTCTTTTATTTTTTATCTTTCAGTCCATAAAAATAAAAAGTAAGTAAAATGAAAAAAATATATTATTTCAAATTATTTTATGCGAAGAAAAAATATTTATTTTTATTCATTACTTTTTTCATGGTGATTATAATTAAAGTCCCGCATTCAAATTGCTGCGAAAAAAAGAACCACTCGTCACAATGAGTTCAAATTCTGAACTGAAGATAGTTGAAGAAAGGGGAAACGGTATGGCATCAAAAAAAGTTCCAGAAAAAAAGTTTCCACCGTTTTTTCCCCATCCAATATGGTATGATCTTGTCGTGGTGATGAATTACTCAACTCACAGTGTCACAACTGTTGAATGACTGAAAAGTCATTTGTTCCGTCAAAAATCGAAATAATCAAGCACAGTGACCACTACAGTTGGTTTAATGTGAAACTCATGCCAAATGCGTAGTCATTTTGATTCAAAAATACCACGGCCAGCCGAATTCACTTTCTTTATACCTTTACAGTGCCATCCATTAATACATTTTGGAACGTTTTTGATGCCGTACCGTTTCCCGTTCTTCAAGTATCTTCAGTACAAATATGAACTCATTGTGACGAGTGGTTCTTTTTTGACAGCATTTTGAAAGTGGGAGTTTAATTATAATCACCCTGTAGTAAAATATTTATATTACTTACGAATGCACTGAATAAATTGCAGAGAAACATGATTTCCGACAAAAAAAAGTAAACAAATAAAACACTGTTCGCTACTATGTGAATGTAATATTTCCGAAACTAGCACCCAGGAACAAAAACGCGAGCTTTACAAAGATGTATTCGTAATCTCCATTTCAACTCCATCACACCCAAAGGAGACCTATTTCAGCATAAACCATGCTGGAGCGACACCTACCGACCTAAAAGACAATCTCAGAGAACAGATTATAGAAGAGAAGCCCATCATCCTAAAAACAGAAAACTTTCATGAATCACCGAGTAGACTCTTTCTTTGTGATCCATGCATTATTGATGGTACTTGTTGCGGCTGGAAGTAGGCGCTTGGACGTTTACGGTGTAGAAAAAGATTCTATTAATGTGTTTTATTTGTATTAGGCGTGATTTAAGATGCACTTGGGTGATGTTTGGGGATCGTTTCATTGCGCATTGTGTCTTGATGGGTGAGATTTTTGCGACGGTTTATAGTTAATTTTCTTTTTATTTGGAGATGAGATTTTTGCACCGGGGTGGGAACCTTTTTCAATTCAAGATGTGATGAGTGAAAAATCCTAACTTGTGTTTTTTTTTTTCGAACACAAGAGGCAAAACTAGAGGCTTAATCTTGACCATTTTAAAAAATAAATTCTTAGAGTATTCATTTAATATACAGGAGATTATAATTAAAGCCCCACTTTAAAAATGCTGTAAAAAGAATTATTCGTCACAATGAATCCAAATTTGATATGAAGATATTGAAGAAGAGGCAAACGGTATGCCATCAAGTTAAAAAACAGTAACACAGATTCTTTCGTCCAGCTTGGTATGGACCTTGCCGTGGTGGATGGGCTTTTCATTAACAGCGTCGCAACTGTTGAATGTTTATCCGTTAAAAACAGAAGCAACAAGCACTACACTACGTTTGGTTTAAGGTGCAACTCATGACAAATGTGTTGTCATTGCGATTCAAAATATCATTCGCAGCGAATTCACTTTCTTTATGCCGTTTACAGCACTATGTATTAATACACCTTGGAACTGGTTTTTGATGCCATGCCTTTTCCTCGTTCTATTTATACAGCATTTTGAATGGGACTTAATTACAATCATCCTGCATTTAAAAATATTTTGTTACTAAATTTATTTTAATTAGGTATTTAAAACATTTTGTTCTTAAAAAAATAAAAAAAATTATGTTAAAAGACTATGCAGGCATCTGCATTTAGTATTAAGAGGAATAAACAACTGTAGGTTTAATTATAACCTCGAGAGGTCGCGGTTATAACTGGTAATCAGACCAGTAACTGTGGTCCAGCGCGGGGAAGTAGCAGTTGCGGTGAGATCTCGAGACTACGAGGTGAACGCTAGAGCGTCAGATAAAAACAGACGGTCAGGACCGGCTTTGGTTTTTTGGGATATCAAATAGTATTGTAGAAGGCACAGGGTGCCAAGTGTATGTATGTATTCATAGCGTAAATAAAAAGATTAATATTATTAAAAAAGAGGTATTCCATCCTGACACAACGAGCTGCTAGTATAGTAGCTAACACAACTAATTTTTGAATGCGCACGGCTGCGAATTCAATCTACGTAAAGTATTGTCGATATTAGTAAGACATTAAAAGCTTTAATAATGGTATAGCTTTAATAACGATAATATATTAAACAAAAAATTCTCTAAATCATCACTTATATATACTTTACAAACACATACAAAAAAAAAGATGATACTTACCGTATAATAAACAAATTGTGTAAATAGATTTTAATATCAAAATCTATAAAATGCTATAGTAATAGAATAATTTATCTTTTTCAGAAAAAAGTTACAGAGGTAATTGGACGGATAGAATTGAAATTTTGTTAAAATTTTTATATACATTTTAGTTCTTATAAACTGTTCTACAAACTAAGCAAAAAAAAAAAAAAAAAAAATCCTGGAATTGAGAAGTCATGATAATTATGAGATGAATAAGAAAAAAAAAAAATGAAAAAAACAATAGAAAAGGAAAATTATGCAACTTTTATTATTTTCACCACATAAACAGAGCAAAGCGAAAAATTCAATCAAGAGGACAAAAAATGAGATCTAATTTCATTGCTCGAAAAAAAACACCTGCTGTTACCAAATCTTGAAAGAGCGATTGTCTGACAAAAAAAGCAGACATGATAATTGTATCTTTTTCAAAACAAAAACTGGCATCACTCTTTCAGAAACGGTCCAGTAAAAGAAAAATTCTTAATTGACGGACTATAGTATATAAGTCTGAGATCACAAAAGGCTCATGTTGTCAGAAAATTGAAAATTTTTTCAAAACATGAGACAGAAATCACTGTAATTTGATGTTTTTCACAAAGTCTGCGCCGCCACGTTTTTAGAATACCCAAGATGCGATGTAAAAATAATAGCTTTTTCCCCTTTATTTCTGATGATGAAGACTTGAGCTCTTTTGTTTTGAATTTTTCAAGATAGAATTTTATCAATAAAACTACAAAAATGTTGATTTAATTGTATTTTAAATGGTTTGTTAAAAACATAAAAATTGGTAAAAAGAATTGGATTAACCCATAAAAATGTCCCATCACAGACACGCGGGATTTCATCAAAAGGTAATTTTTTAAAAGAGACACAATACAAACTATAAAAGTATTAATTGGATTACTGCTGTGTTATATTGTCTTTTATGTCCCCTAAGTTTGTATGATTTTGAAAAAAAAAGTTTCGAAGTTTTTGATTTGTCTGTTTATTTATTTAAGCAAAAACATTCTCATTAAGGAAATACTAACGTAATTTTTTTTTTTTTTATTTATCAGATGGTTAGTGTGTTTGAACAGCATAAAGTTATTGCTTATTTAATACTATTATTGCAGTATCTTTTAAAGATAATCGTAAAAATTTCTATATTTATCGATTTTCAGAAAATATTACTTTCTTTCAAACTTAAGATAATTATTAAGCAATGTATAAAAAGTTTTCACCTTCCGTTATAAAAATAATTTTGAATATCATCAGACGATAAGTCAGTATTGTTTAAATGTTGATAAATAAAATCAAATATAAGATTTTTTCATAAATGTCGTTTTATGATTAAATTGAAAACTATGCAGTAAAAATACTGTACTTTTTTATATTTAATGTAAAAATGTAGTGTGCAGGTCCAAATTGTAACTGGGTGTGGTTCCATTTTGAGACCTGAGACACATGTTGGAGAACACACAGCTATATTTACACATACACAACTACCACACACATACAAGACAATATGTAACACATTTAAAGACATATAATTATAGATTTGGGGAAGGATTTCACTTCTAAGACGAAAATAAGGTACATCCCCCCTTCCCACGGAAAATAAGATGCCCCAACCTTTTGTCAAAAGGAACTTCCGATTTTTAAATAAAACGTGGTCATACCGATCATAAACATAATGGATCCTGCAAGTTAGTTCAACTGTCCGATTTCAAATGCAGCTCTGTTCAAAATTCCAAAGCTAATCAAAGGCCTGAATGGCCGATTGGCTGACGCTCTGGAGTTCGGTACCACAGGTTTGGGGTTCGAGTGCCGGCGGTGCCAGGGATGTTTGTAGTGGTTCGGAATCATAACTAATCCGTATGGCAATATTGTCCACTAAAATGATGCTGCAGTATTATTATGGGTAACAGGCTCTTAGCTGATGTTGATCTTCGGCATATATATCGCCGATATATAGCATTCCGGCAACATTCAATCAGGCAGTCCGTATGTTGATGTGAATATTTCTGTAACATATGCCAGTTGATCCAGAAGTTCCCAGTTGATCGCTTCACAACGAAAACACCTTCAATGCCCGTGTCAGTTTCCATTATTATTATAATTGGAATCGAATATTGACATTTGAAAAGGAATGTTCACATCCACCTCACAAATTCTGAAAATCATTTGAGAGCCATTTCGGCTTAAAGATTTATTCTCTGCACAGAATATGGAAATCTGCAATTTCCTTCATCAAAATATAAAAAATTCGGAATTATTGTCTACAAATTCTGATTAGATAGATTAATTTATTGCATGTCTAAATCATTTGTAATTATTTTTTGTGAATTTAAAGTAAACAAAAATGAAAGCAAACTATTTTTATATAAATAACTTAAGAGTATTTTCAGAATCAATAATTACGATTTTTTAAATAAAAATAAGTTTTTTTAAGCAGTATATTTAATAAAATAAATATAATTGTTCTTTAATTTTTGGAAGAAATTAATTTGAAAACATTTTTACATTTTACAAAATATTTTGCTAAGAATTCCTTTCTAAGAAGATGTAAAGAAAGTATTTAACGGAATTCCCGATACGATTAGAGATAATTAATTT
Organism: Caerostris extrusa; assembly: GCA_021605095.1. NCBI lineage: Eukaryota > Metazoa > Arthropoda > Arachnida > Araneae > Araneidae > Caerostris > Caerostris extrusa. The sequence goes on from BPLR01019439.1 coordinate 28,354, forward strand.
TCTGAAGTCCTATGAAAGAGGTTTTTTTATGCAAAATTTTATTTAAAAAGACAAGCATCCTGTGAATGGATTATTTTATGAAAATTAATTGCGTTTTAGTTAATATGTCAAAAAGAAATCTCAATTTTTTAAATACTGCGGTACTGATGGCAGAGAGTTATTTATTTGTGATTTTAAGGGATCATATCATTAGTTTTATTGGTTATTCACGTGAAGAAAAATAATTTCCAGTCAATTTACTGTTAAAATATTTTTAACAATACAAAACGAATATTAATGCGTATTAAGTAAACACGCGAAAAGGAAATTTCATCTTTATATATCATCTAACAAATGAATGGTTTGCTTTTGAAAATCTTAAGACGACCATTAGCATAAAAGTTAAAGAATTTAAAGCTGATTAAATGCTTCTATTTATGAATTGCAGATATCGTTTTTTATAATTGGTTAGTTTTCGCATTGGCTTAGTTACATCATGTCATGAACAGACCAGCAATGAAAAGAGGACAATGTCTTCCGGGAGGATTTTTAAGGGTAACTACCCAGCATTTTAGTGACGCATAGGAGAAAAACAGGAAAATTAACCCACTAGGTCAATCAATGCGAGTTACACACGCTCATTACCAATAGCAGAATGACCAGTGAAAGGGATAGAGTCATAAAACGTTTTAGGGTATTGAAGATGGATTGTCTAATACTAGGAAGGTCGAGAGAGTTTCTAATATATACTCCTTTCTGAGTACCAAGGTGAATGTGTAATCATTCGAAGAACTTTATTTTCCAATCTTTGAGCGATTTCCAAATCTGATTTGGCTGTTGAGAATGGAGAATGTTTTTATGCTATCCCTTTGTTGTCAGTCGTCACCAGATGGTGCTATAGTCCAGGGGTCTCCAAACTACGACCCGCGGGCCAAATTCGGCCCATCAGTGTCGTCAATCCGGCCCGCGACAGCTTATTGTTGCTGTAATAATTTGCATAAAAAAACACATTAAAACATTAGAAATTATAGATAATGGCAGAATAGTTAAAACGATTTTGGCCCTTGGTACTTACTGGAGTAAACAACATGGCCCTAAGGCTGGAAAGTTTGGGGACCCCTGCTATAGTCTATCAACTTCTACACTGTTCAACCAATCGCAATTGAAATTGATAGTAATATGTATTCGAGTATGGTCAACTTGTTCGCACTATCCACTTTATTGTTACTCCCCACCAGAGAGTCCTGCAGCATTTCATCTTATGTACCATTCAAACGATATCCATGAAAATTAGCATGCATATTATATATATTGGAATGCACATGAGAATATTTTCACGATGTGTAATTTATTACAATGCTTTTTTTTTGGCAGGACAGCGTACACCAGGTTCTGCTAGTAAATATATATATAAATATACATATATTCTAAGAAATACGCTGCCTTTTTTTTTAGAATCCAGCCACGAAAATTCTACTCTAGTAAGGAAGAATAATACATTCATTTGAGGAATATTAATGTGAAACTAACATTTCAATAATTATTTTATTTTTACAGAAGCATTTGTATGTAAAATTGTATATATATATACACACACAATAATATATCGAAATTTGCAATTTGCAATACAAATTACAAAAAAATTTAAAATGGTCTCTTAATACCTTCTTTTATTGCTGCCGGACTTTGATTTCACATTTCAGTAATGGGTTCCTTATACATAAAACCCGGACATCCAGGCTGCATTCTACGAATGGTCAGTGACCCAAGTAAGTGACTGTAATTGTCCTTCAATTGACTTTTGGGTTCAAAGAGAAGGCTACTACAAACCATTGGCGATTGCTAGAGTTCAAAAGATCTATAATTATGTATCCCGGTATACTTACACCAGTCACTCATCCAATCTGTACTGATCAAATAATTCAATTCAGCTCTAATGCAAAGCATGTCAAGTCCAAATCTTCTCCAATCTCCGGACATCAACCTCCAGACAATAAGAAGATGCAGATGTGCGACGCATTGTCGCGGGGGCGTCTTCTCTGCTGACGAGTGCTTGGGCAGTTCTTACACTATCGATGGTACCCTCGGATCTCCACTGAAATCTACTTATGTAATCAAAATCTAGTTCTAGAATGTCTGAGTTGTCCATAAACCACATGCAAATTAGTACCACCGTTGCTTTCAGTACAATAATCAAGTCTGTTTTTAACATTTCAGGTAATTTTAAAACTTTCACTTTTGTTTTGCTCTTTCAACAATTCCAAAAATGATATCAGGTAGCTCTATCGGATATGGAACCATAACAAATGTTTTTAATTCATTAAATGGAGCTTTCATATCCGTTTGATTGCATAGTGCAACTGCAATTTTCGAGTATGCCATATGCTGGAGAGACGAGATGAAGCACATATTCGCAATGATTTTTGTTTCGAAACTTATAAATCGCCTGAATATCCTTTATTTATGAGAAAAATATCATTCATAAAACTGGATATCTTGTCTTAAGACAATATATTTCTCCAGGAAGTAGTCTGTGGCAGCGGTATTGCGTTATATTTCCTGCTCTCTGGATTAATCTGTAAAAAAAAATAATAAAAATTATAAATAAATAATATAAAAAAAAAGAATGATTTGAAATATATGTAAAAGTACAATAATTTTTTGAACCAATGTAATTTTGAGGTATATAATTGTTGGGATGGAACATATATATATATTTTTTCATTTCCAATGGCAAGGTAGTATGCTTTCCTAATGCAGTTCGCATTACAAAAATAATTAAACTTTATGCAGTAAGCAAGGTCTGCACCACTGTTAGTGATTTATAACTACCTAAAGGGCACGTGTAGCTTGAAGATAGACTACGAACGCGAGTAACACTATTCTTACAATGCTCTACGATAATATTAGAACTGGCCTACGGTTTAAAGTGGATTCCGAAATCTTACAAACATCTATTTCACCGAGGATATTCGAACCCGAAGCCTGTGATACCGAGTGTCAGAGCGCTAGCCACTCGGCCATCAGGCCGCTGGAAAAGTAATATAAAAAGTGGAAAAATAGATAACAAAAAAGAATATGCACACAAAAGGATTCAAGAAAGTTGACAGAAGCCATTGCCTTAAATGTTCTCTATCTTATCAGTAGTCAGCCATCTCGAATTCGATAGGAAGTGCCAAGCAACGATGGAGAGGAGCTCAATTCATTAGTTCTGCCAACTCACAATGAGGGCAGTTTGGTTCTTAAAAATTCCAAAGTGTTGTAGATGTTCACCCAGACAGTCCTAGTGTAGGGGTGGCCAACCCGCGGCCCGCATTGAATACTTTTTCAGGCCCGTGAGATTTATCACACTTTTACAAAATATGCTGATTTTATAATGGCCAAAATAGTGAAAATCAACGTATTAAAAAAATTCATTATGTGTGCAACTATATATTCAAAACTGCTAAAATTACAGTCAAAATTTAACATTGATTTTAAAATAATATTCTTGCGTATATAGGACAGATATTGATAACATAAGACATAATATATGACAGATATTGATATATATATACGACATATATATATATAGAAAATTTTTCAATTTGTGAAATCTGGCACAAAGAGGTGTTAGCGCTTTTGGTTCAACTTACACCTGCGAATCGTTTTTTCGAAAATTAAATTGACCAAACATCAAAGACGCTCAAACGTAACGGAGGCAACAACAATTACGATGTGCAAATTGCCAAATTGAGATCGATTTGCAAAAGCTAAAGTGAAAAAATGATAAAAGAAATATCGCATTAGTAAAATAAATATTATTTAATGATTTCATTTTTTTTTATTTCGTTTATATTTATACATATTTTCATATTTTATCTTTAAGGGCCTGAATGGGCGAGTGGCTAGAGGTCTGGTGCTTGGCTACACAGTTTTCGGGTTCGAGTCCCGGCGGTTGCATGGGTGTTTGTAGTGGTCCGGAATCCACTTTAAACCTGTAGGTCCCAGTCTAATAAGATCATAGAGCGTTACGGGCGTAGTATTACACCGCGTCCGTAGCTTATCTTCAAGCTGCACGCACCTCTCTGGTAGGGGCTAAACGAGTAAAGGCTGTGCAGCATTTGCCTTAAGGAATTAAAAACAACTGTCTAAGTGTTTGCGAAGAACAAAATATTTCATCTTTAGTGTTCTATATTTCTTTAGAAGTATTTGGTATAATATTTATGTTTACATGTAAGATTAATAGCAAACACAATAATAATAATTCATTATGTTTCAACTTTTAATCCAAAAAATGTCTATAGGGTGTCTAACTCTAATACAGGGATATGTAATTTTATATGCCTCAAGATCATTGGGGTTGGTCATCCTTGTTCTAGTGGTACACCCAGACTGAGGGATGGGTAAACTTTTCGGTCGCGGGCCAAAAATCGAAAAAAAAGTTTGGCGGTCCAAGATAAATTTTTCTAAAATTTTATGAACAATATACAAGTATTGCAATTTAAATATGATAATGAGATTAATGAAATTCATCTTTAAAAGTTCCTTACATTGAGATTCGAAGTGAGATGTACTGATTCTAAGGAACGAGGCTAAATGCTCATCTGTCAGTCTACTTCTGAAATAATTCTTTCTAAGGTTCATGGTTGAAAACACTTGTTCACGTGTATAAGATGAAGCAAACACAGCACTATCTGTGCTTGCTATTTCGTTGATTTATGTTTTGTAGTAAAAAAATAGAAAAGTAAAAAAAGATCTTTCAGTTCTTTCAAAAATATTTTATCAAAGTAGGAAAGGAGACGGATACATAATATATAAATATATATATATACATAGTATATTTATATAAATATAAATTATATATATGTATATATATATATGCATATATATATATAGAGAGAGAGAGAGAGAGAGAATTTTAATTTGCCGGTCCGAGACAAATTAAAATTCTATCCAAGGCCGGATAGAACCTTCGGTGGGCCGTAGTTGTGGCCATCCCTGACCCAGACAGTTGTGACTTTAATATAGACTTGCCTCCTAGTGGTGCACCCTGGGCAGCGTTATGTGTGGTCTAATTCGTCTCCCGTCCCTCTTCCCCCCCACGTCAAACCGGGAGCCAGATAAGTCGTCTTCTGTCGCGATGAATGAAGGCCTCAGGGGGGGGGATTAGCTCGTTTAGCTCGTTCTGCTAAAAATAGATTGGAAAGCGTCCGCTGCTTCCCCCCGCTACGCTGTGCAAGTTCAGACCCTAGGATGGGAAACTACGGCCCGCGGGCCAACTCCGGTCCTCCGAAAGGTTCTATCCGGCCCGAGGATGACTTTTTATTTGCCGGTCCCAGGCAAATTAAAAGAAATATATGTTATATATGCATCTCCTTTTCTACTTTGATTAAATATTATTTTTTTCCTTACTTTTTTCAAAGGACTGATGATCTTTTTACTTTTCTCTATTTTTCATCTACGAAACATACATCGACGGAAACAGCAAGCACAGACAGCTTTCAATCGTTAAAGTGTTAAACGTGGTAAATTATAGCTGCAGATTAGCGCCAACAAGCATTTAAATTGTGAAGTAATGAGGTCAGGTTTGCAGGTTGAATTCATTCAGTTGCAATCTAACAATCATCTCCAGCAGTTGTTTCTAAATATGCCAAAGTTAGGAGTTTTACAAATCAATATCGAAAGTAAGTTTGCCGAATTTAATATCTCACGCCCAGAAATTCAGTGCTATGTTTGCTTCATCTTATACACGTCAACGAGTGTTTTCAACTATGAACCTTAGAAAGAATTATTTCAGAAGGAGACTGACAGATGAGCATTTAGCGTCGTTCCTTAGAATCAGTCCATCTCACTTCGAATCTCAATATAAGGACCTTTTAAAAATGAAATAGCAATTTCATTCATCTCATTAACATATTTAAATTGTAATACTTGTATATTGTTTTTTAAATTTTAGAAAAATTTATCTTACTAGCCAAACTTTTGTTTTTCGATTTTTGGTCTATTGACCTAGAAATATTAATTTAGAAATATAATATAAATTACGAATACTAGAAATAGTAATTTGTATTAGAAACAGTAATTTTAGAAATATGATATAAATCAGAAATACTAGAAATAGTAATTTGTATTAGAATATTTATCAGAAGTATTAATTTTAGAAATATAATATAAATTAGAAATACTAGAAATAATAATTTGTATTAGAATAGTAATTTTTGAAATATAATATAAATTAGAAATACTAGAAATAGTAATTTTTGAAATATAATATGAATTAGAAATACTAGAAATAGTAATTTTAGAAATATAATATAAATTTTAGAAAATAATATAAACCAGAAATAGTAATTTGTATTAGAAATATTTATTTTAGAAGTATTAATTTTTGAAATATAATATAAATTAGAAATACTAGAAATAGTAATTTGTATTAGAAATAGTAATTTAGAAATTTTGAAATAGTAATTTGTATTAGAAAATTTTGAAATATAATATGAATTAGAAATCAGAAATAGTAATTTTAGAAATATAATATAAATCAGAAATAATAGTATTCTTGTATTAGAAAATTTATTTTAGAAGTATTAATTTTTGAAATATAATAAAATAAATTAGAAAATAGTAAATTAGAAATAGCATTTTAGAAAATAATATACTTGAAATACTAGAAATAGTAATTTGCATTTAGAAATAGTAATTTTAGAATTATAATATAAATTAGAAATACTAGAAATAGCAATTTATATGAAATATAATATAAAACCTTTAAACCGTAGGTCCCGCCTAATAGGGTTGTAGATATGGTGGGGCCATTGTTGCTGCGTCCACATGCAAATCTTCAAACTACATGTGCCCCGTTATTAGTGTTAATGTTAACAGTGGCTCAGCTTCACTTATGGAATAAAAGTAGACGTATTGCCACCTGCATTGGTAAAAAAAGGATAGCGAATTCCTCTTTAGGCTCTAATCAAGAACAACTCTGTGTTCTGCCATGAGATGTTTGCAGTGGTTCGAAGACACTTTAAACCAGCAATGCGCAAACTTTTCGGTCACGGGCCAAATCTGAAAAAATAAAAAGTTTGGCTGTCCAAGATAAATTTTTTTTTTTTTTTAAAAACAATATATAAGTATTATAATTTAAATATGTTAATGAGATGAAGGAAATTGCGATTTCCTTTTTAAAAGTTCCTTACATTGAGGTTCGAAGTGATATGTACTGATTCTAAGGAACGAGGTCAAATGTTCATCTGTCAGTCTACTTCTGAAATAATTCTTTCTAAGGTTCATAGTTGAAAAAAACTTCTTCACATGTATAAGATGAATCAAACATAGCACTAATTTTCTGGGCGTGAGATGTTAAATTTGGGAAACTTTAGATAATGATTTGTAAAACTGACTTGTTGGCGCCAATCTACAGCTATAACTAACAAAGAACTTCCGCTTTTAACACTTTACCAATTGAAAGCTGTCTGTGCTTGCAATTTCCGTCGATTTATGTTTTGTAGAACAAAAAATAGAGAAAAAAAAAAACATCAGTCCTTTGAAAAAAAAAAGGAAGAAAAAAATAATATTTAATCAAAGTAAAAAAGGAGATGGATATATAATTTATCAATATATATTTTTAAATTTGCCTCGACCGGCACATTAATATTCTATCCGCGGGCCGTAGTTTGCCCATCCCTGATCTATAGTATGATTGAGATTAAATAAGTAGTAACTTTTGTTATTCACTTTCATATTTTATTTCATTTTTTATTTCAAAAAAATTCTATAGTGGGGACTAAATCTAATATGGGGATATAGAACTTATATGCCCTAGTGGAGTTGTGATGCATTTCCAAAAAGTCATCATTTGCAAGATCATTTGAGTTGGCCACCTGTGTTATAAATCCAAACATATAAACCATGGTTTATATAATTCACTCTTATTCTTATCTAAATAATGTCTTAAATTTTATTAACAGTATGGGATTAAATCTGTTAAGTTCTCAACACTTATCTAGAGATTTTTTCTCACCCATCCAACGATTTAATCATTTCTGTTTTATTTCTTTTCCAATCTCTCTACCCAGTACATTTTAACTCTTTTTGTGCTCTCTTTCAGTTACTCGTTCATTTTATTTTAATTCTCTCTCATGTATTTTAATTACTTTCGTCGTCTTATTATTATAATAATAAAAAAATTAAAAAAAGAACCCTCACTTCTATTAAAGTTTCTTTTAGTATTTGGGCAAGATTCTTTTTAGTCTACACCGCTTTCCCCAGCAATGCTCTTTCATCTTCCCAATGGTCAATCCAAGATGGAAGCTAACGGCTGTTGCGCAGCCACGGAGCTTCAACAAAAACTCAAATCATCATGGGGTAAATCGAAATCTTAAAGATTAGGTACGAATTCTTCAGGTTTCTTCTTTATCCACCTTTCCACCCTCTCTGTTTGATCTTCAGAACTCCCCCGAAAAATTCTCGAAACTTCTCGGTGAACAACAAGTATTCGAAGAACTACGAGGGGACAAGGCTGGGGTTGAAATCCGGGGTCAAAGTTTAAAGGAGAGAATGGATTGGAGGGGGCAGCCAGCGTTCTTAATAGAAAGAAGGCGGGGGAAAAGGATGCAGAATGCACAGAAAAAATAGGGGTTGAAAACGACTGGGGTTTGAGACAGAAAGGGAGCACGTGATCTCAAATGTGCCTGTTTTTCACGCTTTCGTTTTTACTGTCCGAAAACAAATCAACGTCACATGATTTTCCATTAATTTTCTTTTTCTGTGTGTTTCTGTTAAGAATATAATCTGTACCGAAGAATAAAAGATATGTCAAAGATCAGGAAAATGTACAATATTATTCATGAAATAAGTTCTTAACTGAAAAGAAGTTTTAAAGATTCTAATTTATTCACACTTAATTTTTTTTTTTTTCTAAAATAAATATAGGTTGATGATGTTTTATTTTTTAATTTTTCCTCCAAATCTGACAGATAGAAAATATTTTCTAACACATACACACATATATATATATTTTAATATAAATGTTTTTCCTCAAAATCTATGACATTCAACAGGAGAGACTAAAGCAGGGGTGGCCAACTCGCGGCCCGCCTTGAATATATTTCCGGACTGAGATTTATCACACTTTTACAAACTATATTTATTTTATAATGGCCAAAGTAGTGAAAACCAATGCATTAAAATGCATATGTGTGCATCCTTGTATTCAAAAGTTAACTGTCCAAATTATGAGAAAAAATTAGTTTTGATTTTAAAAATAATAACTTTGTGAATATAGGACAGATATTGCCTGTTTTAATGGTGAGTTTGCAGTTATGAGTTTGCGGAATAACTAAAAATTATATTCTACGAACTCATGATGAGTGGAGAAACAAATATCGCACTAGTAAAATAAATACTTTAATGATTTTATATTTTTTTATTTCATTTATATTTATATAATTTTATTTTAAGTGTTTTATATTTTTTATATTTCACATTTAATGTTATATATTTCTTTATGTGTTTAATATCATTATTATTATTTTATCTATGTTTACATGTAAGAACAATAGTAAACACAATAATAATAACTCATTATGTTACAATTTTTCAGTTCAAAAATACCTACAGTGGATCTAAATCTAATATGGGGATATATAATTTTATATGTGGCCCACAGAGTTAGGATGCATTCCCAAATTGGCCTAAAGATCATTTGGGTTGGCCACCCCTGGATTAGAGTAACTGTAAGCGAAGCGTACCTCGGTTCTGAATCAAAACTATAAGTAAAATATGATAGAATGGGCTGTGAGGCTTATGATTAAAGGAAACAATTAAAATAAAGAGGAAAAAGAAAAAAAAAAAAAAAACACGAAAAAAAAGAAAATGACTTCATATTATACAATGCTACAACCACAAAGAAAAAAAATATGTTTTCTTTAAAAAACATTGCGAAATTTAAAATTACAGAAATGTATTTTTTATTTGTATCACAGAGTTTTGAAAAAAATCATTTAATGCAATTTGAATATTTTATTTTTAAATTTACGTAATGCAAAAATATACAATACAATACAGCAACCTACTGAGTAATTTATCCTTACATGTTATATTAATGTAGAGAATTAATATAGACCATTTTGTAAAATGGCCACGAATAAATTTGCTTAAAACATTGTCAAATATTTTATTTTAAACATAACACTGAATCTTCCGTTAATTTGCATTGCTCTTTGCTGAAGGCTGTAAGAAACATTTTACCCATGTAACAATTGATGTGCAAACTTTATTTGTAAATTTAAACTTTAATTGTATAAATGATTTTTCAATTGAAAATAATACATTTCCTCACTGTAAATTTTGTAGAGAAAAGATATATAATATAATAATAATATATAACGAATAAATATACTCATTCTTTTTCAATTTTTTCTTATTTCTTAAGTTTGATAATTAATGATCGTATAGTCAAAAAGTGAGTATGGATACACGAATACTGTATTATCCGTTGTACTATTCGTTTAAAACACACGAACATATATATATCTTTATTAAACGAAAAGTGTTAAAAATTGAGATTAAAAATAATATATTACAAAAAATAAATAGCAACGCAAGTTATACATAGAAAAGGCATCAAATGAAATTTTATATATATATAAACCAAAATAATAAACCAAAAAAAAAAAAATTACAAAACGGAGAAAGATTATTTATTTTAATAGAATTCTTCAGAGAACTGTTTTTTTTAAGCGGAAACGTATAATCACTGGAATATTTCACAATTAAACAACTGCGTCATCTAAAGAACTTTATTTTGTGCGGAGGAATCTAGCCGAAGCACACACCAACAACTAAACTTGACACTGTAAACAACATTTAGTCAGCAAGCAATAGTCAAATGTCTTAGATATCGCCAAACGAACTCTGTTCTCAATGATCAAATCCCCCCCAAAATAAAAAAAAAAATTAAATAAATGTAAATAATAATAAGATTTTTTCATACCTTGAACGATTTCCCGTTTTGAATTGTTAGAACTAGAGTTTAGGTCTTACAAAAATACACAATGGAATGGTCTGTTAACAATCGCTCGTTGCCAAATCAGGCGCGTTAAAACTCCCTAGAAAGAAGAAGTCTTTACCCCTAAACCCCACGGTTAAAACCCGTTTGGTTTAACCCCGGATGTTTCACTTGGCTCCAGTGCGTCAGAAACTTGTTTTTATTTGTTACTTCCCTTCTTTCCACATGCGAGATAAATATGGGGTAAAGGCAGGAAAAATTGGTTAATATTCATTATTTGTGTTAACTGTTAACGCGAAAATATAGATTGATGAATCATTTAAACTCCCATTAATTTGCAGTACTTTTATAAGTTATGTACATGAATGATATATAAAATCAACCGGGTTAATTTGAATTCTATAGATATGCTAATTGTACGACATACTAGGTAGAATTCAAGTATTTTTTTTATTTTTTGTAATTTAATTTTTTTTTTTTATCAATCAATTCTTTTTCATGCGCAGAAATTAAAATTTCTAATTCCGCATATATGATTAAAATAAATAAGCTCATTTTGCACTGCTTTGTAAATATTTTTTTTACAGAAATTTTCAATCTTAATAATTACGGTGATTAAATAAAAATTTTCATTTTAATTATGAAGAGTACCATAAAAAATTCTTTAAAGATTGAAAAACAAATATAATTTTGAAGATATTATTAACTTTTTGATATTGAAATACTAATTTCCGAAAAAAAAAAAAATAATAATATGAAGGTGAATGTTGTAACATCTAAGCCTATACTAGACCCATAACGGCTACAAGAAGAAGGAATCTGAATCTTTCTGAACCATGGGAAAACATTAGTTTTATTTACAAGCACTATGCATGCACAAATGCAGAACTATGGGTTATTATACAAAGGAGGAAAATTAAAAATATAAATTTGATCACTAGTGCACGATTAAATCACAAGTGTAGTTCATTCCAAGGTCGGAGTTCTCGAGTCTAAGTCGAATCTCAAAACACGTAGTCTGCGACAAGCCGTAATATCTCACGAGTAATACACGAAACCACAAGAGGCGCATTTTTGAAGTGACAGAACAGGAGGAAAATTCCGGCCTATTCTGTCACTTTAGATGAAAATAACACTCTTTGTCAACTCGTCGCAGAATTCCTTTCTTTCTTCTCCAAAAGCCTCCCTTAGAGAGAGGTGGGTCAGTTTCCCTCACTTCTGAGTGAAGTAGACATTTTATCAGTTCATGGTCTCTCATCCATAACGATGCAACAATTCATGTTGCAGTCCATGTTCCATCAGTAATTGTTTCGACGCGTGAAAGTCGCACAGACAATCGTGATGGCCTCATGTGATCTTATTACACATAACACTGAACATCTGCCATCAGAATGTGATAGGTTGTGTTATTACAAAACACTTATTGCATGTAATATAACTACCCACAACATTACTCGTCTTCTGTCTAATTTGAGTGACGGATTGTTATTAGTATGTACTTTTAAAGAATATACATTCCTCTCTCCTGGGAATGAAATGCCAAAATTTTCCGTGGGAAATGTGCTACAATAAGTTTTCAATAGTAATAATATGCTAATTAAAAATAATTAACTATAATTATGAAGATTGTCACAAAAATTCTTAAAAATTCATTAAAAATATACCATTTTTAATACATTAATAACTTTTAATATTTAATTATTAATAACTTCCTTTCTAAAATGAATGAAATTATAGAAGTAAAAAAAATATTATTATCAAGATGAATGTACTCAAATAATATTTTCATGAAAATATTCTTTTATGGCCAATTGTGACATTTAATATTGTTATTCATTGAAATTATAGCAATAATAAAATCCTAATAAACTGCTGGATAAATTAGAAATTATATTATTTTCATTAATTGATATTATTTTAATTAATTAACATTATTGTTACTATTACCTCGAATATTATATCTGTGGTTATTGTTTAGATTCTAATCAAGCTTTCTTTTATAAGAATATAGACGTGTTATTGATAATACTTCTGTAGGAGTTCTTCTTCTGATAGTTAAGTCCATTTATTTTGCTACTTTTTTTTCATTTTCCACATTTTTTTTTTCTATTTACATAATACCTTAATTATTTTTAGCAGGACAAAAGAACAAAACGATGTTATTCGGATATTTAGTAAACAAGCTTAAAGTATATTTCACCATTAAATCTTATACTCCGAATGGTGCAGTTGTTGAAATTTCAAGACAAAACAGTTGCTAAAAAAAAGGTGCCTTAATTTGATTACATGCTTCCATTTCGGTATTGCAGGCATTACCGATGAAATGTGTAAAAAAATAAAAATAAAAGAAGGAAATAAACCTTTTTTTTATAACGCAAAGGAGAATGAATGGGATTTTGTGAAGAAGTTTGAGCGATATCTCAGTGAGAAGTTTCTTCAGATATCACTCCGCCAGAGGGGAGCCATTCATCTAAATCCATCTGTAATGAACTCCGTCCATCCAGTTTGGTTTGTTTAGGGGTTGCTCGATCATATTTTTTAATTAATATAAAGATATCAAGCGAAATAGGGAAAGTAGTAGAAAAAAAACTACTTTTATAACTTACTATAGATCTGCTAAGGAAGATTGAATTGTACATTGTTGGGTAAACAGAATGCATTAAAAAATATCGTGAAGACAATTTCAGTCTTTTATGTGTTTTAACGATATTTTTAATGCCATTTTTTTACCCAATAATGCTATTGTCTTTCATCTTGTGGTTCAGTGGCAACGTGCGCCGCAGGGGAGCATTAGGGCCAAGGTTCAATCCGCTGGCAGCTTTGTTGTAGACACTGTTTCAATCACGATTTCATATACTTGTTTAATTAGTGTTAGTATTATTATTGTTAAAAAATAAGCCAAAATAATCTCCTGCTAGCTAGGCAAGAATAAATAAAAATTGTATTAAGAATCTTTGATTAATAATAATAATTGACATTAATTTATATTTTTTACAATGATAAAATATCTAAACGTTAAATATTTCTTGAAAAATAATTGATAATTTTAAATAATGTTCGGAAAATAAAAATCATTAAGAGTAGATATGAAGAAAAGGTAATCCCTGTCTAATAGAATCGTAGATCATTGTCTTGAGGTTTAGCCAGTATTCAGTACTCGCGGTTCCTTACTAAAAGTGAAGCTGCATATTACCTTTGACATGGACCAGTTGCCTGCAACGAGGTCTTTAAGACCTGGTGTATGCTTTCCTGCACGAGGGGTTTAGTAACGACAACGACAGATTTCCCAGTTCCTTGCCTAGAGTGGTCTGCTTTAGAATTAACGGTCTAAAGCAGTTAGGCTACTTGCAGAGACTTATGACTATTTATGATTACTTACAGATTCACCTGTATAGAATAGGACTGACTGCTACAGATATATGCCCCCTTTGGCGTGCCCATGACTGGAGAGCACCTCATCCTATGTCCTACTACTCTCAAGTGTTTCTCTATTAGTGTTACTCTCAATGACTTTAGTGATTGTTTTTGTCGTTCTTTACTGTATAGTTCTGCTCGTCGACTAATGACCGCGAAATCGGCATATTAGGCGGTATAGATCTTTCTCTATTAAATCCAACCGTTTCAACCTGTATAGAGAGAAGACTTCTGAGAAAAGTGGAATTCCCTACTGAATAAGTCAACAAGAATTCCTAGTCCCTTGCCTATAGCGGTCGGCGTGGTCTGTTTTAGTCTTGTCACGGGCCATAACTAATTATAGAATCATCTGTATAGAATAATGACTGGCTGTTACATATATCTGCCCCTTTACGACCATAAAGTGTATGCACATGACTGGAGAGCACCTCAGCATATACCCTACTGTTCTGAATTATATCCCTTTATGTTGCTGTGAATGCCTTTAGTGATTGTTTTTCTTGTTCTGTACTGTATTGGGCTGCTCGTCTACTAATGACAGAGAGGTTGGAGACGGGCATTGGATAAAGACAATTTAAAAATAAAAACTCTTTAGAATTCTCTAATTTTATCAAAATAATCATAAATACCAATTGATTTAATGAATTTAAAACTATTTGAAATATTTTATACTTCACAAATAATAAATTAAATATTTTCAAAAATTTAGAATGTATATTGTTCTAAAAACTTTATCACGATTTAAATATAAAAAAAAATGATTTGAGATTTAAAGTTAATATAGTTTGAGCCATTTATTGACAAAAGCTTATTTTAGAAGTTGTGCACCATTTTGTTTCTATTTGTCCTTTCTAAATTACAAAATAAAAGAGTCCCAGAGAATATAACATCTCTTGCGCCAAAATTGAAAATAATGACTCCAGTTCTCCTCAGGCACCGCTCATGTCTTTTCTTTCTCATGAAATAGAAATTTAGTTCTGAAACCGATGGCAGTAACAGTTCTTGGCTTTAAACAATTTGTCTGTTATCCAGGACCAAATAAAAAAAAAATGGAGGATCCATAAAACATGAGGTGTCGATTCTTTGTTCTGATAAATCGTCCAACAATGAATCTGGCGAATCAAATATTTCTCAGGAGCCTGTTTGAAGGATGACGATTCGTTCATGATTTTTGAAGTTACTGAATTCTCAAGATTTATTAACGATTCGTTCCAAACAAATCGATAGACAAATGCGGATACTAAATGACTGTGTGTTCTGTGGGTTCTTTTAGGTTAGGGTTCTAAATAAATGAAAAAAACTAGTGTAGTGATATTAGGTAGCAAATTTCTGAAATTTTCATTTTTAAGTAAAGTGTTAGAGTACATTAAAATTTTTATAGAAATAATACAAATTGTTTCACTCTTTGTTGAAGTTGACATTAAAGGTTTGGTTTGTCGCTCTAAGGTCAATTTTTACAATTTAGGCTAGTTGTCAACGGTAATATCTTTGAGCTAATTAGTTTTTAGCTAATTAAATTATGTTCCAGTTCACTCTCACAAAAAAAAGTACATGAGGGCCTGAAGCCCCGAGTGGCTAGCATTTTTGACGCTCGGAAGATACCACAGGGTTCGAGTCCCAGTGGTACCATGGATTTTTGTAATGGTTCATAATCCACTTTAAACTGCAAGTCCTATCATTAGAAAATATAGCCCTAGTGTTTACAAGATGATTGTATAGCAATAAGAAAAACAAACCAAACCTCAAAATGCAGTAAAAAAAAAAAAAAAACAGTCACAATGAGATAAATTCTGAAAAATATAATAATTGTTTGAATGAATTATGGAAAATGAGGACGTTTTCAGTAAATTGAACCTTTAAAGGACACATTTGTTGTTTCAGAAAAGGACTCATTAGTTTGTTTAGACTTCCAGTTCATTCCTGTCCATTGATTTTTCAGAAGCAGTTGCAACAATTCGGCAAAATATCTGGATTCTGCATCTCAAAAAGCCCCCAATTGCAAATAAATGTACTGAGTTGCTTTGGTTTGTCGCTCTACTGTCATTTTGTGCACACTTTAGTGGAAAGACTGCGACTTACATATTAATTTGGATTCCCAACCAGTTAACAAACATCCATGGCGCCACCAGATTCGAACCTGTGGTACCAAAGGCCATCAGAACCCCATTTAATATAAAAGCAACTGGCATTAAATTGTTTATCAATTAAGCTATATAAACAAAACTGAAAAACTTCTCTTAAAGTTTATAATTTAAATAACATTCAGTCAAATGTATTTATAAATTACATTTGAAACTTAAATTTATATTAAAAATATTAATTTATATTAAAAAACTTGTCTTATGTATACACATGGAAAACTATGTTGAAAAAAATTTCAATTTTATGTTAAATAAAATTTTAGCCTTATTTTATGATAAAAATACTAAAAAATTAAATGTTAAATTGGTGAATTTGCTTGTTAACTACTTAATGCCAACTAAAGAAAAATTATTTTTTTAAAAACTTATCTGTAAAATTGTTTTTGTTTTTTAAAGCTTAAATTAAAAACTTAATTCCAAAAGAAACAACAAACGTAATTTTGTTGTTCAGCGTAAACTCTTACAAAGAAAAAGTTGAACATTTTTCTTAAATTTATTACTTTTGCACAAAAATGAATTGAAAAATAATTAAATGCAAAAAATAAATTTTTAAAAAATGTACAATTTTCGCTCATTTTTTTCTTTTCCTTGCTATTGTCCAAGCACCTGCTACTTTCAATAAACAAAAAGCCAAAATGAAGATTAATTACTTAATCACGAAATAAAAATATTTTTATTATTACTAATTCTTCAATGAAAAAGCGAATAAATAATCAGTTTATTTTAAAATATATTTTACTATTACTTGTAAGCATACAATAAAAAATATATAAATAAAATTTTTTCTTCTTACCAAAATTCCTTTTTTATCTTATATAAAATTAATATTTTTGTTGCTTATCTTAATCTTATTACCTTTGAAACTTTCGTTTTATTAGCTGTCTTAGCATGTTATTACGAAAAGAAATCATATATTAGTAATAAAATAGAGCTGCATAGAAATTGCCAGTTTGAAGTCAAAATGC
Organism: Caerostris extrusa; assembly: GCA_021605095.1. Taxonomy (NCBI): domain Eukaryota; kingdom Metazoa; phylum Arthropoda; class Arachnida; order Araneae; family Araneidae; genus Caerostris; species Caerostris extrusa. Next base: position 45,843 of record BPLR01019439.1, read on the forward strand.
TCAATACGTGACAAGTGTATACTTGGTCATTCTCTGATTGGTCATTGTATGGGTAGGTCACTCTTGTTTACTTGTGTTACACTGAAACTGAACATACACTGAAGTGACAAAAGTCATGGGATACCTCTTAATATCGTGTCGGCCCTCCTTTCGCCCGGCGAAGTGCAGCAACTCGACGTGGCATGGACTCAACAAGTCGTTGGAAGTCTTCGCAGGAATATTGAGCCATGCTGTCTCCGATAGACGTCCCGTAATTGTCCCAGCGTTGATGGTGCAGGATTTTGGCGCGAACAAGACCTCTCGACGATGTCCATAAATGCTCCGTGGGATTCATGTCGGGCGATCTGAGTGGCCGAGATGTTCAATTGGGGTGTCCGGGAGTAATTTCTTCCAAGAGCCAATCGCGAACAGTTGTGGCCCGGTGACATGGCGCATTGTCGGCTCCATGAAAATCCCAGCATCGTTGTTTGTTTGCATGAGAGTCCATAGTAAGCTGCAGAATTTGATTGCAGATTGCTGTCTGTGTAGGATTACATGAGATTTTCGCGAGACGCCTGCAAAGTCTCGGTGCGATTCCAAGTGCAGGCGGCCAGCCACTGCGCTGTCCAGTGGTGCGATGTTATGCCTGAAATTTCATACTTCTCGGCGCACTCTTGAGGAAGCTACAGTGGATCACCCGGGAATGTTGAATTCCCTAACGATTTCCGAAATGGCACAGGCCCATGCGTCCCAAGCTCCAACTAACATTCCGCGTTCGAAGGTGTTGAATGAAAGCATCGTGCGGTCATCATCATAAACCTCTTGCATCGAATAACGAACGAGTAAGCTCTGCCACATTTATGCCTGTTCCCCACTGCGATGCTACTGCCATCTGTTGCATGGTAACATCCTATGAACTTTACATCACTTCAGCAGTGTATTTTAAGAAACGGGGAGAAACTTATCGTAATCTAGATTTACCGATTAATATTTCCCGAAAATATGTATTTGCTGAAAAAAAAAAAAAAAAGAAAAAATTCCGAACTAAAATAATTCCTTCAAAACTAGAAAAATTCAAAATCATTTTGTGATACTTAATGGTTCAAATGCAGAATATAAATCAATTTTTTTTTTTTTTTTTTTTTTTTTATGTTTGTAATTTTTGAGTTGAGGCCATGAATATTTTTAGTGGGTCAAAATCCACTTTTGCACTGTGAGTCCCCGGTCTTATATGGCTGTAAGAGTGTCCACAGAGCCCAGTCAGACTTCTCACCCACATCATTCCGGAAACTCTATAGGGCAACTCAGCTCTAGGCACAGTGATGTCAGAGTGTGGTGCAGTAGTAATTGTAGTATAGTCGTCTTTCTAAAAGCTCGCTTTTTCCCTGGGTGCAAATTTTGGAGATATTAAATTCGCACAGTATTTTATTTATTTATTTTGTTTGTCGGAAATCATGTCTCTATATTTCCTGCTATTTATTCGGTATATCCATAAATATATAAATATTTTACCACACCTGGTTAATCATAATAGGAGTGAGGATCAAATTATAACATCGTTTGGAGAAAATGTACTTCAAAATTGGGAATTAAAAGCAATATTTTTAGTTAAAGTGACTGTAATACTTTAAAAATTCTACGCGCATGTGATTATTATTCTCTATTTTCGCCATACATCGAAATATTAAATTCTACCTCGCCTAATGTGCTTAAGATGCATTTTTTGAATCTATTGTAGTTGTTAATCCCTCTGGTGGGAAAACTACACCAGGCCAAATAGACGGTCCATGGATAAGTGTAACATGCAGCTTCCTTTAGCGAGGAACCACGAGGGCTGAAGATTGACTAAACCTCAAGACAATGCTCTACGATCCTATTACACAGAGGACCTGTTGCTTAAATTGGATTCCGACACTACAACTGGCGTACCGATTACGGCAGGATGGGCAAGCTCCCGGCGGATAGAATTTTAATATGTCGGCCCAAGGCAAATTAAAAGAAATATGTTATTTATATATTATATATCCATCGCCATTTCTACTTTGATTAAATATTTTTTTTCTTCCTTTTTCAAAGGACATGACCTTTTTACTTTCACTATTTTTGTTCTATAAAACATAACTAATATGTCATGCCAGAAAATGTACTATCTTTTGCTTCATATTAACTACATGAATATAGTGTTTTCAACTATGAACCTTAGAAGAGACTTTATTTCAGAAGTAGACTGACAGATGAGCAGCATTTAGCCTCGTTCTTATAATCAGTACATCTCATTTCGAACTTCAATATAAGGAACTTTTAAAAATGAAATCGCAGCTTCATTCATCTCATTAACATATTTAAATTGTAATACTTGTATATTGTTTTTAAAATTTTAGAAAATTTATCTTGGCACGCCATCGAAAGAGTTTGCCATCCCTGTATTAAGGAGAACCAATAGAGGGAAATAAATAATGCTACGGAGAACCAATAGAGGGAATAAATGTCGCTTTGTCAGTCTATTCTGAAATACCTTCTTTTAAAGGTTCACAGTTGAAAATACTTGTTCATTTTATAAGATGAAGCAAACACAGCACTATTTGAGATTATCTTTTCGTTGACTTTATGTTTTGTAGTATAAAAATAGAAAAAGTAAACATGATCATCAGTTATTTGAAAAAAAGGAAGAAAAAAATAATTTATCAGAGTAGGAAAGGAGATGGATACATAATATATAAATATTTGTATTAAATATAATTATATATATATATATATATATATATAGAATTTTAATTTGCCGGTCCGAGACAAATCAAGGAATTCTATCCACGGCCGGATAGAACCTTCCGGCGGGCCGGAGTGGTTTGCCCATCCCTACTCTACACCCAACATAACTGATTGTTAATGATGTCCCAAATTCCATTGAGTAAAATAATTTTTGAATAAAGTGACTGCAGCAGGAGGCCAGCTTGGGATATCGAATCTTATCCACCAAATGATGTGCTCCACATTAAGCACTAAAGTTATTCAATTAAGAATAAGAAAAATACGTAATTAGTTAAATATGAATCCTCCGTTTAGTTCAATGGCGTAGGATAGATCCTCCTAAATGCTCTGTTAGTTTCAATCAACAGCTCTTCCTAAAATCGTACAACACTCAATAAATTAGATCAAGGGAAGTGAGCGAAACATTTGTGATCGGAGCAGATGTATCGTATTATCTAAAATATAAACATTTTTTTTTTTTTTGTCCACTTGTTTTCTGAACGCGGCCACCCCTTTTTCTTTTATCCTTTTTTCCATTTCCTTTCACTCTTTCACCGTCAACAGTAAACATGTCAAGAGACTCTCCGCTCAGGTAACAAGACCCGCTCTGTCGGCTATAAACGGCATTTTGCCAACGGGACCGAATGCTCGCTTTTTACACTCAAGAAATTCCTTTTGTGGGCTCTATACCTATTGCAGATTTTCTTTCCACGTGACGCTGAGTTCCTCCGCTACAGGAAGACGATGTTTCCGGGGATTGCTCCATTGGAGAAATTCGTCTTTTTTCTTCAGGTTTTCATTGTCTGAAAATTGCAATGCCATCATACGGATGAATAGGAATAAATTTGAATGCTGAAATGTTTTTGTCTGTTTATCAATATTTATTTATTTTTTTTTTTTAAGAATTATTTTGCAGATTTTTTAAGACTTCTTGTATCTGGAATATCTTTTGTTTGGCTTTATGGTGGAGACGTGATTTCTTTTTACTAACGGTGTATCAGTAGTAATAATTATTGTAAGTTACCAATAATCTGCACCTTCGTATAAACCTCCCAGACGACCATCCCGAAAACCGTGTTTTCGGGCTGAAAATCTGAAATCTGCGGATTTTAATGCTATGTAGTTCAGTAATACGTAGCAGCGTATAATCCGCAGCCTATAAAATATACGGACGATTCGATTTTGAACTAACCATAGCGCAAATTTTTCCACGGAAGAGATATAGTATTTCATTTGTTCCCTTGGATAACAATATGGGAAAGGAATGTATATTCTCTTGTAAGAATGTATAACAAGTATAATAACAACCTATCATTCAAATCTGACAGCATATAAGCAGTATCGTGTGGTTATTTATATTACATGCAATTAATGTTTTGTACTCACGAGAACAAATTCCGCCACAATAAAATATGTCAGCAGATAATCGGTGCCATGAATAATGAGATATCCTGAAATTAGCGATTGTCTCGTCTGATTCACAGACGAAACATTTACTGGACTTATAAGGACTATTTTCATGAGTTGCTGCTTTGTGATTGGTGATAGACCATAGGCTGGGTATATCGACTGGATTTTCATGAGTTAACTCCATTAGAAGTGATGGAAGTTAACCCCCCTCCTTCTTGACAGATTTTCTTTTTTTAAGAAAATCTGAAGATAATCTGAGACAAAGTTAGCCTTTCTACTGGTAATTCTGTTCTTTGATTCCTCCTAATTTATGTCATTATTCTGTTTGAAAATAGAAAGCGCCCTCAGAACTGTTCTCATTATCCTGAGTTAGTGTTCTCTTCCCTATTCTTCTTTACTGAAGTGTGAAACAGCAAGTTCCGATTGTTGGCTGCTCTTTAATCATCCTTTCTTAATGTATCGATTATGATTTCCTATTTTACATTTTGTATATATACGTATTCTTTTACCTACTTCAAATTTTTATATTAACACTAGCTGAACCCGGCATACGTTTCCTGCCAAAATAATGCATTTGTAGAAAATTGCAAGCATATCGCGAATATATTCTCCATGTTCCAATATATATGCATACCATTTTCATTGATATCATTTGAACGGTATATAAGATGAAATGCAGCAAACACCTCTGGTAATAACTTATAAATAGAATAACGCGAACGTATATTCCATATTCGAATACATATTATTACCAATTTTCATAGCGATTGGTTGAACGTTATAAAACCGATAGACTGCAGCACCATACTGCATTCTAGTGGCGACTTACAATAAAGAAGATAGCCTAAAAACATTCTCCATGTTTTGTCAAACAAACGCAACAAACTTCATCAAAACCGGTAAAAACTGTTTATAGTGACAAAATGACAAGTACAGAAGAAACCGATTGTAGCGCCACCTACCATGTCCAATTGTGAATTTAAATCATCTAGGGATCCATTCAAATGCACAAAACTTTTTTATCAAAATCTGTCCAGCTGTTTAGGAAGAGTTCAGCGACAAACACATGTGCAGAAGAATTATGTATATAAATAAGGCATGAAAATTCAATGAGCATAGACGAAAAAAGGGGCAATGGTTTCACAATCAAGGATATTAAGAGTGCGGCTGTTCCACAGCCAAGAGCTTTCGTTCATTCTTCAATTGATCAGACTGATAAGCAAACACACTGGCGAGCCTCTAATACACTCATGTCCATAAATTACAAGGATAATGAAGTTCAGGCAAAGAAAGAGACAGAAGCAAAACAAATTTGACTTATTTGTAAAGTCCATTTATTAAACAAAAGGTAAAGAGCAAAAGAGATGCTATATGTTTACAATTAATAAAAATTGCGATTTTTACTCCCTCGAGCAAATTTCAAAAAAGAAACTATTTACAAAAACAGTATAAATATGGTTAGTATGATGGTTAATATGGAGTATGTCTCCTGACGATGCAATACAGGCCTTACAAACGCCTAGGCATGCTGAGTATCAAATTATCAATCTGATCTGGGGAATATTACACCACTCATCAAGCAATGCCCTCCGAAGTTCTGGTTGGCAGGTGGGAGGGGGTTGACGGGCTGCAATTCGTCGGCCAAGCATATCCCACACATGCTCTATTGATTCAAGTCCGGTGAGTATGCTGGCCAATCCATACGGTGATATCCTCCAATTGAAGGCATTCGTCTACAATGTTTGCACGTGAGGACGGGCGTTGTCATCCATAAACCGAAATTCAGCACCCATGGCGCCCCCGAAACAAACGTACATGTTGTTCCAGAATGACATCCCGATAGATGTGGCCTGTCATCGTTACACTCTGACATGCAGGTCAGTTTGAAACCAAGAATAATTCTCCCCAAACGATCCATCCTGCACCACGGTGTAACGGTGTCGTTCAATGGTGTTCTGGTGGTAACGGGTACCTGGCGCTCTCCATATGAAAAGTCCGGCGAGAATCAGACTGCAAACTAAACCTGACTCGTCGGAAAACATCACACAAGACCACTGTTGCGGTGTTCACAATGCATGCCTTTTACCCAGGTTAATCGCAGGCGACAGTGAGTTGCGGTAAGTGGAACACCCTGACAGGCCTACGAGCATAGACCAATGTGCCCTAAGCCTCTGTACACGGTCGTCTTTGAAACTGTCGTACCGGTAGCTGAAGGGAGCTGACGAGACAGGTCTGATGCTGTGCTCCGTCTGTTTCTTTTGGCAGTAACTGCTAAATACCGGTCCTCATTCGGCGTTGTAACTCGGGGGCGACCTGTGCTGTAAACATCTATTCACATTACCATCATCTTGGAATCGTTGCCAAAGCCTGGAGATGACACCTGGGCGATTCCAAGTTCCTCGGATACTTCCAGTTGGGTACGTCCACATTCCAGTCGTCCGATAATTCTACCACGTAAAAATCATCCAAATGCTTCCTTGTGCCATAACTATGCTGTTATTGCACTGAAAGGCTTTTAAAGCGCTTGTGAACAATTTTACTTCTTTGCCACCATTCCTTATATACCTCTCTTACACTCGTCATTGTGACGTATTACTCCGCGCCATCTGGTTGGTTTCCTATGGTAATTTGCATATTCTTCTTCAAGATGTGTGTGATAATTCTACAGTGTGATTAAGAAAATTTTTGTATTGATTAAGAAAAAAAAAGTATAGGGTTGACATAACTTGTTGACTCTACGTTGTTGCCTGGATAATCACCAGACTGAATGATGACGTGGACACTACCTGGTTTTCAGACGAACCGTCGACAGGTTAAAAGGCAAGTTAGAAAACCAAAAAAAAATTTTCTCGTGCTGTTTATCTCGCAGTGTTGGAATTTTTAGTTTTCTCTGAGGGAATGAATTAATCATGTGGTTTTGTGACGGCGATGACATGAGCAATAAATGAGAAAACTTTGAACCTAAATTTTTATTTTTGGTTCAGTATCATAGTATTGTTATAAAATAAGATGGATGTCAGGAGGCTTAAAGTCTGATTCTGTAATAAATTTATTTTGCAATTTTTTTTTTTTTAACATGGGATTTACCAAAAGACTTCGTAGAACTACGTGTGTCTTATGGTCTAAATTATGTTGAATTATAGTGAAAATGTGTTTGCTTTCCCCACACGATCTATAAAAATATTTTAAATTATTTAACTGTTAAATTGTATAATTATGATAAGTTATGGGAGAAATTTAAAAGGAAGAAAAAATATAATAATACTCGGCTGGGCCTATGTGCAAGTTGCCCATAAAATTTAGAATTTACTGTAAATTTAGAACAAAACGCATACCAGCATTCTTAAAAATATAAAATTGCAAACGATTTTTCTTTTCTGAAAAATAAAATTTCATTTAAAATAATATTGTTCTTCATAACACAATCAGATTGAACAATTTTACATTGTTTAATTATAATTATTGGGTATGAAAGAAATTTAAATAAAATATTATGTGTAAAAAGGCTCGCGTAAAACATTTATAAATATAATTAGTATAAAAATTATGAGAAAAAGAAAAATAATAATCGTCTGAGCCATGTACAAGTTACCCATAAAGTTAGAACAAAACGGATACAAGCATTCTTAAAAATTATAAAAATATAGAATTGCAACGATTTTCTTTTCTTGAAAATCTCATTTTAACTTTGAAATATCATTGTCTCTTTGTTTAGTGAAAATCAGAGATCTTTAGAAAAATTTTGCATTATTTAATTATATAATTATTAGATTATGAAAATTTATTAAAAATATTATGTATAAAAAGTTCCGCGATAGAAATTCAAATAAACCAATTAGAATAGCCCAGGAAAAAAATTTAAATAAACCAATCTGAATAACTTACGAAAAAAATTAAACATATAATTATAATAAAAATAATGAGAGGAATTTAATGCGTGTATTCACATTTAAGAACAAAAACGCATACCAGTATTCTTAAAATTTAAAAATATAGAATTGCAGACGATTTTTCTTTTGAAAAACCTCATTTACACTTTGAAATAAAGTTGCATTTGCTTTCACGCAGACGATATTTTAGAACCATTTTAAATTATTTAATTATTAAATAATTAGTGAAAGAAATTTGAATAAATATTATGTGTAAAAATTTCGGGAAAGAAATTTAAATAAATCAATAAGAATAGTTCATGACAGAAATTTAAATAAACTAAACCAAGAATAGATCATGAAAGGACTTAAATAATAACCAATAAGAAACATTGAAAGTAGTCATGGGACAAAAATAAAAATGTATGATTTTAAACGAAAACCCTGTTCTCAAAAACAATACAAATTATTTTATAGTTAACAAAATTTCGCAGAAGGAAATAAATAATTTATCGCAGCACATAAACAAAACATATATTTCATTTCATAAAATGTTGCCATATATTCAGAGAGATTGTCTGCCATCCTTATTCTCAAACAAATAACTTTTATTGTTTCGGCCTTCACATGGTTATGTATCAGCTATCTTTACAGAACTGGATTCGTTCATTTTTCATTCGTTATCGCTGACCTCGCATTTAATGCACAGAACCCATTGCTGTTCAGCTAACAAATCATAACACGAATAAAACAAGAAACCAATCTTGATTTTTTTTTTTTCGTACTCCAGTTGATATTATCGCACTCCACTGCACGGAATGCCTTCAACTTCATCTTCTGCAAAACCAGTGAATTCACCAAATGTAAAATATATATATCGTCCGACATTGAGAAAGTATGGTTTATACGCTTTAACCTCATACATCGTCTGCAAACAAAGAGACTTTAGAAGCTACTGTCCCTATCCCCAAGAAGAATAGGGTCCCATCACTTTGTTGTCAAGAAATTCAGCACTGCATTGTAAAGCGTGGGGTGTACTTTATATTAAAGTCCTCCCCTCCTCAGCCCTACTCCTATGTGTGGAAAATAAGTTAAACAGTGATTTGATAATGAGTCAAATATTTTTTTATTTATACTTGAATAAAATGCAGGAGGATTAATTTAACCACTTTCTTATACAATGCCGATAAATGATGTTCCGGGACTGATCGATGTTTCACAGATAAACTATAAATTGGCTTTTAAAATATATTTTAGAAATTAATTTTTGATGTTTGTTAATAAAATTTTCTTTAATATATGATAATAATGTGTGTAAATTAATGTTAAACACAAAAGAAATACTATGCAAATACTATGCTGAAATACTATGCAAATTATCACCTCATTAAGCTTATGTTCTTGAGATTTAAAATTATTGATCTCAAAATGATAGATTACTTAAATTTCCTTAAATTATGCTGGTATTATTATATGGTGATGCATCTTGAAATAAAAAATATGACACACGAAAATTTTTAAATTTTAAATTTGTGAAATTGTTATGAAAACATTCTCATTATAGAATAACAAAGCAAAAATCATCTTAACATAAAAACATATATTTTAAAATGCGTGGAAAGTCGTTAAACAAACCAAACGTAATCTTAACGTAAACAAACGTATCTTTCTAAATTCGATGATTGAATTGACGATAAATTGATTTATGAAAAGCATATTCTGATTAAAGATTTTTGCTTTATGAAAACGTTCTTATTAGAGACTAACAAATCAAATGTAATCTAAACAAATGTATTTTTAAATTCATGGAAATTACTTTAATGAAAAACATTCTTATTACAGACAAACAAAAGCCAAGCGTAATATTAATGTAAACAAACGTGTCTTTTTTAAATTCGTGAAAATCTTGTTTGTTTCTTCTTAAAACGATTTAGTATTGGGGGCATCACTTGGTATAAAGTTTAAAAGTGTGTATGCATTTATCTAAATGATTCCGACAAAAAGTCACATTTTCCTTAGAAAGAGATCTTGAAGGTAGTTGAAGGTAAACAATTTCATGACGAGGCATTTCCAGAAGTCGTAAAACATCGAGCGAGGTTGTAAACTTCTAGAACGTGTTCTTGCCTCGAAAGCATTTCAGGGCGAGTCTCTTCGTTCAAAATCGCAGTAACAAAACTCGTTTAGAATAAAGTCTTTAAACAAACAAATCATTTGGAATCTTTCTCGTTTATTTTGAGAAGTGAAATTTTAAACTTTTAATTGCAAAAGTGTCTTTTCCAGCTAAATTGATTAAGTTTGTGGGAAATGCACGCTAACGTGCTTGTAAATCGTTAAAAATGGCCAAAGGGTATTTCCATTCCATGTTTGCATCAACATTTCTATGAAAGTTAAGAAAACATTCTAAATATTTTGTCTAATTTCAAAGATTTCACAAAAAGTAATAAAATAACATAAGATAGTTTCAGAGGATTAAGTAAATATTATTAGTAAAATTTTTAAAGCAGAAATCATTTTTACCAACTTGTAAATTAGAATGTTTGCCTGTATGAAGTTAGCATGCATTTGCATTTTTTATTTTGTTGCTTTTTATAAAAGGGTATATATAACATATATATATAATTAAACTAGTGTAACAACTATAAGTTTAATTTTTCCCCTAATTTTATTTTCTTAAATATGTAGCAAAAATTATGAGAAAATTGGTATTAATTATTTTAAAACAAAAAGAATTATTAATGGAAGAATATTAAGGGTAACAGGTCCTTAGTTGATTTGTATACATTCCAGCAACATTCAATCAGGTAGTCTGTATGTTGATGCTATTATATCTGTAACATATGCTTAAATTTACAGTAGATCGTTTACAACGAAGACACCACTTCAATGTGTCAGCCTCGGTTTCAAGCATTATTATAATTGAAATGCATATTGAAAAGGATGTCATTTGAAAAGATTGCTGACATCCATCACCGATTCTCGAAACCATCGGAGAGTCATTTCGGCTTAAAGATTTATTCTCAGCATAGTATACGACAATTTGCAATTTCCTTTGTTCACTATGTTTTGAACTGAGTCGTAAGATGTACTTATTACCTTGTGATTTTTAAGTTAATAGTAAAAAAAAAAAAAAAAAAGGATTTCCAAGCATAGTGTTCTAGACGCTTTTTGAACACCGTCAAGCAAAGTATAACTGGCAACTTCTGCTTCTGTCAGAATAAGCATGTTAAAAAATGAACCCATTAAAAAACTCACAACTTAAAGGTTATTTTCTTTGTAGACCCTCCACATTGTGAAGAGCCCTTCAGACCGTTTTCTGTAAGAAGCTAAAGCGACATAATTCTCGCTGAGTGATAAATATCCCGAACATTAGTAGGTCAATTTTACCTATTTAGACATAGAATGAGCTGAAATTTTTCTTCCGTTGGGCTCAAGAAGGAGGGGGAATGTGATATTGTATTGCCCCCTAGGGAAAGCTGAATCTGTTACATATTTATCATTATCCCATTCAAAGCCATAAAGGTAACGCTGTTCGATACGTATTACGGTGAGAACTAAAACGCTCTGCTTTTTGTTCTTACTAATCCCCTGGTGTAAGAAAAAGCTACACCAAGTCCAAAGACGGCCTAGGGCTAAGGATGATATTAAGCTTCTCACACTGTAGCGAGGAGCCACGAGGTCTGAAGACTGACTAAATTTCAAGACAACGCTCTACGATCCTATTAGACTGAGACCCATGGTTTAAAACGGATTCCGAACCTTTACAAATATCCATGGCACCGCCGGAATTCGTACCTGAAACATACTATATGGCAACGAGCACCAGAGAGCTAGACACTCGGCCATTCAGGCCCAAAAGCGATCTATTCCTCCTATGACGTTCAGGGATTTTAATCCTGGGCAGCAAGAATTCTCTCTTTTTCTTCTTACTAGAAATGGCCTGAATGACTCGACACAATATGAGTGGTCAGCAGTGAAAATAACTGTCCAAGTGTGAGTTTCTTCCCGAATATTGGGGAGCTTCAAGTTTTGAACTATTGATTAATTTGTTAATTATTATTATATATATAATAATTTAATTTATTTATTATTTACACGCCCCAAAATGAAGTTGTCTGCAGTGAGGAAAACATCGCGGAACTTGCCTGGATCGAAACACCCCGGAGTCAAGGGGTACATGATTGATTTTCTACCGTTAAGCCGATTTCCACTGGAGAGGAAGATAATGATAACGTACTTAGAAAACAATGTGGATGATGAATGGCTTAAAATGACACATGTCCAGATCGAAATAACCGGCATTAGAAATATGAGGAAGCATGGACTTTTAAATAGTTGAAACAAGATCAAAGAATAAATTGCGTTCAAATTATACTTTTTTTATCCTATGCCTGTCTCGGTCATTAGTCGACGAATAGCCCAATATAAAAAAATGAAAATCAATCACTGAAGTCATTGGACAATAACACAAATAGGGATACAGTTAAGAACAGTAGGGCATACGATGAGTTTCTCTCTAGTCATAAGCACGCCATAGTCAAGTGGGTAGATATTTGTAGCAGCCAAGTACTATTCTATAGAAGTGACTCTGTAAATAGTCATGGTCCGTGAAATGTCCAAAGTAGGTTACACCGACTGCTCTTTGAATCTTGTTGACTTATTCAATAGGGAATTCCACTTTTCTCTGAAGCCTTTTCTCTGCTTCCACAGGTTACAACGGTTTTATTTAATAGAGAAAGACATCACCTTATATGCAGCAAAGGCGAAGGAGGATTTGCGATCTTTTCTTGTCAACCTATCAGCCTTGTTTTGTAATCGATGAGCAGACTAAAATAGTAAATGACAATAAAAACAATGACTAAAGATATTGATAGTAACACAAGGGGAAACGGTTACGGAACAGTAGAGCATGTGATGAGGTGCTCCTCTCCAGTCATGGGCACGCCACAGTGTCAAGAGGAGCTCCATGATATCTGTGGCAGCCGGTCTATTCTATTCATATGACTGGTCAAAGGCAAAAGGGTAATATGCAGCTTCACTTTTAGCGAGGAACACGAGGGCGGAAGACAGACTAAACCTCAGAGACAACGCTACAATCTTATTAGATCGGGACCAACAGTTTAAGTGGAATCGAACCTCTACAAACATTCATGGCACCGCCGGTATTCGAACCCGAAAAACCTACTGGGAAATCTTGCTGACTTATTCAATTGAGTTCTCTTTTTCTCAGAAGAATTCTGTCAATACTGGTTGAAAAGGTTGGATTTAGAGAAATATATATCGCCTTATATGACGCAAAGGAGCGGGGCCGTCCGCGGCTTTATCTTCTCGCCACACGCGCCCCCTGGGTAATGCAAAGTGAGTAAACGTTTTGTGCAGCGCTTGCCTTAAGGCATCCATGTCTGTTTGCCAGCTGCATTGGGAAAAAAATATGACACAAAGGCAAGGGTCGATCAGGTTGCATCATGATCCATTCTGGGCCAATAAATCGCTCCTGCTCATTTCCATATATCCGCAATGACTTGGAATCCACTACCAGAGCAGTGAATTTCCCAGTGTCCAACAGCCTATCTATCTATGGAGTTTCTGGAAATCTCACATTCACAATGATTCGGAATTGTCAAGGTCATAATTGCAAAAGCCTTGGAATCAACAAAAGGTGATATTTTCTTTTCACACTACTCTAATTGTCTAAGGCCAAAAGAAATGGCTATTTTACTCAGTATTCATGTTTTGGGATACTAATTGTAAATGCTTTTTCGCAAATACTTAAAACCAGAGCCAAGAATATGAAGAATTCACGTTAACAGTCTTTTGCCTGGTGCAGAATTATAAAAATTTTTAGATGTCTCGTGCACTTCGTCTAATTAAAGAAGATTCTAGTTAAATATCTTTTCTGGACTTCTGGAGTAAAGATATCTAATTAGCACAAAAAACTTTTTCTTCAAATAAATATTCCCTTTGGAAACTTATTTCGGGCTAAAACTGCGTGATTAAGAAATTAAAATTTGAGGAAGAATTTACACGAATATTCAGAATGCAGCGAAATTGAAAACGGATAAGCGGGTATTTGCCATTTTAAAGAAGAAATTACTTTTAACTTTAAACGTGACAAACATAAAACCTCATGCTTAATTTTTCTTTAAAAGGTTTAATCTTAACACAGAACTTAATTAATTTTTCATTTAAATATTTTCGCAGAAAAGTGAATGTCGAAATGTAGAATATTTATTAACTTCTAGCTTAATAATGTATTAAGCATATATTCGAATAAAAATGTAACTAAAATCATAATGGATAGCACTGCATTAATACTATAATTTTCACTTGAAACTTAAAAACAAAGTGATTAGCAATGATTAATATGTTACTAATCTATAACAGTAAGTAATAAAAAAAGTAATACAAATTACTTTAAGCAAAGTTTTATTATTTATATGTATGTACAATATTTTTCACCCTTTATAATTGTATATAAATTTATTTAATATCTAAATTATTTGTAATAATTTTTGTAGAACTCAAGCATTAAATCTTAAGCATTGAGCAAACACTTTTTATATAAAGAATTTATGAGTGTTTTAATATTAATAATTGCAATATTATTGCAGTTTTCCTACTGTAGATTAACACCGGAGATCCCTTGTGCGTAACTCAGCTCCCCTTCACTGTAAAATGTTGGAACATAGCGGTGGGTCTCATGCCTTGAGAGTTAATAAAAAAAAACAGAAAATTAATTGCCCTTTTTTTAAAAAAGATTCATTATTTAGATTATAATTAAAAATGAAAAATAACTAAAAATTACAAAAGTGTAGATGTTGAGGGAAATCAGTTGCATGTAAAAAAAATAACAATAAATAAATAAAACAGAAGTGAAGTTTTTCATCTAGGCAGTTGTAAGAAAGGAATTAATTTAAGATATTTAGAGCAGTGCGAGATCTTTTGCTATGTTTGCGGGAAGAAATATCATAATCGTAATTTTGTAGTATATTTAAAACAGGGTTATTGATGTTTCGCATATCATTATAGAATTTAGTAGAACTTTTGGTGAATAAATTGTCTTAAACTTGGAATCGAGGAGAGCTCGTCTAATATCATCATTACGAAAGTACCAGGGGGAATTCGTTAACATTCTGAGAGTTTTGTTCTCAAGCCTTTGAATAATTTCAAAATTTGTACTTGCAACAGAACCCCCAAACTGGGCTTGCATAAGCTAATACTGGACGAAGATAAGAGAGAGATATTAGAATTTTGAGATTAAGAGATAAAACTGAATTTCTATTGATTAAAAAGGATAGATAATTCTAAATTGAGGTATTGAATTTATTTCTAAGGTTGTAGATATGCGATCTGTAGTTAAGTTTACTATCAAGAATAATTCCTAAGTACTTTACTTAGTTTTTTTAGACCAGGTGATATAATTATTATATATTTTAATATTAGGAGGGTTATAATTTTTTTTGAAAAGAATTTTACAGTCATTGAGCTTAATTTTATCTTCCAGTTAATGAGCCATTTTTCTATGAATCAATTATATAATTTTTGCAAATTTTCCTGGATATGGAAGTTTTTCGGCCTTCAAATTGCAGTGTCGTCAGCATTTGTAATTTTGATATTGAATCTTTTGTGGAATATCGTTGATAAAGATATTATAGAGGAAAGGAGCTATGACATTATGGAGCCCTGGGGCACACCAGTGTGAATATTAATTGTAGAATGTATTTATTATCTGCGACAACAAAGTGTCTGTCTGAAAGATGTTAAATTGTTATCAAATAAGGAGAGAAATTTAAGGAAGTTATTTGTAAATCAATCCATTAACCCAGACTCTATCAAAAGCTTTGCTTACATTCAAGAAAAATTTCATCGTTTTTTTTTTCTCAGGTAAATCCTTCAACAACAGTTTTTGTGAGATTCTAAAAGCTGATGAGTTGTAGAAGTTTTCTGCTATTCTTAAATCCAAATTGCTGTGGGATGAGAAGGTTCTTTTGATTTGACTCATTTGGTTCAGATGACATTTTCTATTCTATTTACTAATTATTGCAGTTTTATTACAGTTTTGAATTTAAATATAGCTGTTTAAAATTCTGATTACATAAATAAATTTTTTTTGGTATCCAAATTATTTGTAATTTAAAGTAAACATAGATGAAAGCAAACTATTTTTTATACAAATAAAATTTAAGAGTGTTTCTGAAGGGTATCAATAATAACGGTTTTTAATAGAAAGAATTCTTACATAAACCTTTGGTAGGTACTGCATAAAATCTTGAACTCAAAAATTATTGCTATCTATTTTTCAAAAATTCTAACTTTTGTATGATATCTAAATTATTTGTAATAATTTTTGTGAATTTTAAATATAAACATAAGTAAAAAACAAGATTTCAATAAATAATTTATTAATTTAACTTTTAATTTCATTAAAAAAAAAGAAAATTTTTAACAATATATTTTATAAAATAAAAATATATTTGTTGAAAGTAATAAATTGACATGCCTTTTTTAAATTTTATAAAATATTTTGCTGAGAATTTTCTAAGCAAATGTAAAAAGTATTTAATGGAATTAAAAATATGTTAAAGATAATTAATTTTCAAAATTTATATGAAAAGTTGTTTTTATGCAAATTTTATTCGAAAAGACAAAAATCATGCAAATTTCTTTTAGGGTTGAATTTTTTAATTAATATGTCAAAAAGAAACCAAGCTTTTTAAATGGAGCGGTTCTTTTGCAGAGTGTTATTTCTTTGTGATTTTAATGTTTAACCATTTAAATCAAAATTATGTAGTTATACTAGTTTCTTATTGCTATTTTAGAAAAATACTTTTCATTTAATTTAAGTTTTTAAATATTTTTTAATTATACAAAATATGTATTACATGTCTATTCAGTGAATCAAAAGAAATCAAATTTAATTGTTCAATTCATCAAGCAATATGGATGGTTTTTGCTATTTTTATTGAAATATTAAATTTGCGTAAAATAAACAATTTAAAGTAAAAAAGGGGAAACTATTTATTCCTAAAAATTAAAGATGTTTATCATTTTTATAACTTTCACGTGCCTTCGCATTTAAACTCAGTCAACTGAAAAATTATTCTTGTTTTCGGGAACTTATTTTATTAGGATACTGCTATTCATTTTTAGTTTGGGAATATTGAAAAGTAAGACTAATATTTTTTAATGAAAGTATCAACGTATTACCTTTTCTTTAGAGAATCATGAGAAAGAGATAAAGAAATTAAAATAATTTTGAAAACTGTATTAAAGATGGATTATCTAATACTGAAGGTCAAGAGAGTTTTAATATCCTCATTTCTGAAATACCAATTAAAATGTGTAATCATTCCAAGAACTTTATTTTCCAATCTTTCAAAAAAATTTAATTTTGGCTGCAGAGCTTCAAATCGGACTTTATGGGATAAATGGGACGAAATGTAATTCATGTAGATTTTTTTTTATTTGAAAATGAACACTTTAATTCTGAATAATCTCTTACCTTATTACCTACTTCATTATATTTACTAATGAATACTGCTACAATTAGTTTAACTGTATTTTTTGATATTTTAATTCTGTAAAATATAATTATTTACATTTAAACAAATGATTTACAAAATGGTTCTTTTTATTTATTTTTAGAAGAAAAAAATGTTCTTTTATTTCCAAATATGTTTTTTTCTTCATTTGCATGCTTAAATATCTTTTGTCTTGAAATGATTATAAGAAACTTAAATATTAAATTTTCTGAGATTCCTCTAAAAGTTCGAAATTAATTGATGGGACAGTTTTTGGCTTATGATTTAAAATAGGTTTTTAAACGTAAAAATCATTTGCCAACTTATTACTGGAACTGATTTGCAAATGTAAAATGATTAATGCAAGAAACTCTATCAATGTTGAATGAAATTGGAATCTAAACTAATTTAAAAGTCCATTGAGATAAATATAAATTTAATTTTAAACTTGTGTTTGAATTTATATCTATAGAACATTCTATTTCCATACTTTAACCTGTCATATAAGTTCCTTTTATTAAAAAATTTTTTGTTTGATTTCTTTTAGTATTTAGAATTAAGTTTTCTGAAATTTCAAAATATGTTATTTTTTTAGTTCATTTTCATTCTTACAAGTCTTTTGACATCACGTCTCCCTTATTCTCAAAAGTATTTCATGATTTTACCTTCAATGAAAATTCTTTGTTTTATGTCAGGGTTACATCACTGGAACTTTCAGAATTGTCAAGTAAACAACGTTTTTAATGGTTTAAAGTATAATAAAGCTCAGCAAAAAATTTCTTAAGAACTGCAAAATTTTTTTTAGAGATGTGACAAAGGAAATAATTCGTTAATGATTTTGCAATTTGCTCGGTATCTTTTCAAAAGTGAATTATTACAGATATGTATACGCAATAGTACAATGTGGAAAAAAAAACTGTTATCCAAAACCTCTCTAATATATGTTGATTATTTTATTCGTGAAAATAGCTAATTCATGAATAATCTTATCTTATTACCTACTTCATTTATTTTTCCAGTGATTATGGTTAAAAGATTAAGATTGAAATGCAGCATTTGTCGATAATTATACATAATTTAGCATTTCGAATAAAAATCATTATTTATTTAAACAGTGATTTCACTTGATTTACTTTTTAAGGCATTTTCTAGAATAATTTTTCTTTTATTTTACATTAAAAAAAAGAAAAATTATTCTAGATTATTCTAAAATAATTTACATTTTCTAATATTTTTTTGTTCATTAGCTTGCTTAAAAAAAATGATTATGAGAATGAAATTTAAATTCCTTTGCTAGAAAGTTTCAGAATTAAATGAAGTGACGCTTTATTGAAAATTCTTTTTTTTTATGTCATTTTTTCTATTACAGGAACTTTTCGCAAATACGAAAGTTAACAAGTTGTTTAATGATTTTAAGTATAATAAAGCACTGCAAGAGATTTCTTAAAAACTGAACGGAGTTTCAGGGATGTCATCAAATGTTCGTTGAACAAAGGAATATTTCAATTAATGATTTTTGCTATTTGCTCGGTATCTTTTCAAATGGATTTAGTATGAGTTGCAAAACGTTTTTTTCTTAGCTAACAAAAGTTTTGATGATTAATTTTTGTATTTCTCAAACCATTAAAATCTAATTAATCAATTTTTTAGTTTTATCGATAAATTCAATCTGAAAAATTCAAATAAAAGACTTTAGATATGCATAAAAAGAAGAAAGCTATTTTTTTTAGGATCCTTTAAGTACGACCAATCTATTTTTCGGATTATTAATGAAAGTAAGATTTAAAAAAAATGTTTTATTTTATTGAAAGATTAAATGTAAAAAGCAACGTCTTCATTTATAACCAAGTGTTTTTCCAATCTTCACAGAAAATTGTAATTTCAAAATAAATTACAAAAACTTAATAAGGTCGCGTAATGCCCACTTTTAATACGATCTCCGACTTTGACTCCAATTTGAGGGAAACAATACAATTCATGATCAAACAATAAATTCAGCTATACTTGAAAGCGTGCCATGTGAACATCTTTCCCAAATCTCCGGACATCTCAGACAATAACGGGATGCAAATTTAAGATGCATTCTCACAGGGCGTCTTCTCTTCGGAGGAGTGCTTGAGCAGTTTTCATGTCGATGGAACCCCGGATCTCAAAAAAACTACGATCAATCATCAAAATCTGGCTCTAGAATGTCTGAGTGTTCAATAAACCAATCGTCAATTTGAGCGTTTGTGAGGGCCCAGTACATGGAAACCAAGTCTTGTTTTAACTTTCAGATATTTGTAAAAAAACGTCTCTAACAGAAAAATCGAGAAGGTTTCGTCTTTGCCTGCTTGGATCGGTTGAAAAGCGATATCAAATTGCTCTTGTAGCATTGGATCAATATGAAATAACGTTCTTTAGTTCATTAAATAGATCTCTTCTATTTCTTTTGATATAGGAATGCTCGCCGAATTTTCATGTGAAATTCTATCGTTTCCACAAAAAAGTTTGGGACGAGTTCTTCGTATATTTCCTGCTTCAGACATTTCAAAAATTGCCGGAATCAGTATTGCCTTAAAAAATATATTCTCCAGGAAATCAGAGGTAACAGTTATACTTTTTAATCTGTAAAAAAAAGGAATAAATGAATGATTTAAAATATGTAAAAAATTACAATAACTTTCAAGCAAGATGGAACAAGGTTCGGAGTGGAACATATATATATATATATAATATATAAATTTCCAATGGCATGATTGATGTTTTCCTAATACAAGGCAATACAGAGATAGTTAAACTATGTGCCATAGCAGGTTTTGCACCACTGTCAGTCATTTATCACTATCTAAGGGGCACTTTTGAAGATAGATCGGATGCGAGCAAAACTACTCTAATCTACCCCAGGAATGAGTGATTTACAGTTTAAAGTGGATTCCGAACTACTACAAACATCCATTTCACCGAGGATATAGATCGAAACCTGTGATAGCGAGCGCCAGAGCGTTTAGCCACTTTGCCATCAGGCCGCTGAAAATTGTAATTTCCAAAAATACATTAAAAAAAAAAAAACCGTTTAATACACAAAAAGGATTCAAGAAAGTTGACCGAAGTGACTGCCTTGAAAGTTCTCTATCTTGTCAGTATCTGGGTCTGAATGAAAAAAATTCGCAGGCATGAAGAGCCAAGCAAGCGATGGAGATGAGCTCTGTTCATCAGTTCTTGGCATGGCGGTGTGGATTGAAAATTCAATGCAGAAAAATCAATGGAAATCCCAGACAGTCCGACTTGCAATAACGGGATGCAAATTTATACTCTGGGCATCTAAGTAAAGGGTTCTATTTCAGCCTAAAGGATTCTTGACGGCATATTTATTTGGTAAGATCTCCATTACGGTTAAAAAAAAAAACTCATGTCATAAAAATAAAAAATCTATAACTGTTATCGAGTTTTATAATATTATACATACAGCTGTGCAATAATGTTGCAATTTCATAACAAAAAAAATCTAATAATCTTGTAATTAAATAAATCTTAAAAAATGTAATCAGGCGGGCCGATATGCAGAGATTACCCATACTTTTTAAGAATTTAGTGTAAGAATAAAACGCATAACAATTTGCTTTAAAATGTATAGAATTCAAACAATTTTCTTTTCTTGAAAAATTTAATTTTCATTAAATATTATTGTCTTGGCGGTCTTTAAGAACAATTTTACATTTTTAAGTGCAATTATTAGCTCAAAGAAATTTTAAAAATCAAAATGATAAAAAGTGGGACGGAAACTATACTTTTCAACAAAACAATACCTATAATCTTATGGCGGTTAGATGGCTAGCGTTTTTGGCCTTGGTGCCAAAGACTTCAGTTGCGACAGCTGTTGTGGCATGGGTGTTTGTAAGTGGTTCGGAATCCACACGTTAAACTGTAGGTCTCGATCATAATTAGACTAAAAAAAAAATTTATAATGACCGTAGAGCAACAGATCAAAATAAATTTATGTACAATAATTTTTAGAGTAGAACGAATTTTTGCACACTGCGATATATTCCCTTTTCTGGCATGGCACGAATTTTCTTTTTATTTCAACTATTGCCCACTACTCGTTTGCGCGGGAAATAAGTTTGGCTCCTTCGTTTTCCGTCCATTGGCAATACAGAATATACATATTTCTAAATACATTTATTCTTGTTATCTCTTAAACATTATGAAAACCTATTTTAATCAATTTAACAATTAATCTTTATATTATTTATCAATCATGTGTTTTCTTGTCCTGAGGCCTCTTTCAAATAGTGCATTTCTATATTAAAACATACATTTTATACTGATTATTTTGGTCCTACAGTTTCAGGAATATGGTGTTATTTCTACTATTTTATCCATTTAAATTAATTAAATATTGTTTTTATATATACCAAATTAATTAATGAATTTAAGTAATTCAGTAATTTATATAACTTTTATAATTTATCAATAATAGTTTTTAAAATTATCTTAGTTTAAAGATAATAATGAATCACTTAATACTTAATTTACTAGAACAAAATTAAAATTTATCAACTATAATTATTTAAAGATTATCTCAGTTTAAAAATAATAATGCGGGCCATTTGTCACTTTAATTTGCTATTTAAAGTCAATTAAGTGTATATAGTGTTATTTACCTAACAAGAAAACATGTTCTTAAAAAAAAACATATTTAAAAATGTGTACATGTCCATGTTTTTAAAATTTGTATATGTTTAACATTTATGTGATGTTATTTATTTTTTTTATTATTTGTATATTTTTTATTTCAGTATTTCTAATGTTAAAACGAAATAATGTATTTAATTATTCATTGCTGTTCAAACGAAATTCAGAACCAATTCTGTTTTACTTATAATTTCCATGTTTTGTAAGCAATTTCTTTTGTAAAGAAGTACGGTTCCTCAACAAAACATTTCTACCTATAATCGTTTGATATTTCTCTATTCTTTCTAATCCTTGGAACTCTGTTTTTTTAAGTTTCTGACCCCTAAAGGGGGAGCATGGGTTCTGAAATTCACGGAAAAAAAGGGGTGAAAGTTCAATAGCCGACGGGATTGGGGGAGTGCAGAACAGTCAGCTTTCTTAACAGAAAGAAGTAGGGGAAAAGGATTGAGAAAGTAGAAAAAAAAATAGGGATGAAACGATTGGGGTTATGGGCAGGACGGGACCACATTACTTCAAAAATATCTTTTTCGGTTTCGTGTTTACTATCCGAAAACAAATCAAGCTCAAATGATTATCCCTTAAATTCCATTTTTCAATTCCTACAATTAGCTGTTACTCTCCTATATATATATCTTGTTCAAATTTTTAATCCTTAATAAAATACTTTTTATTCAAATACATTTTTTTTGGACTTGTAGTGGATGACACTGGATGTGAATACAGTTTCTTCAAATATTAATCCAGTAATTAAATTTAATTAATAAATTTTATTTTTGTTAGAATTTAAGTTGCATATATCTACCAATAGATGACGCCAGATAAACTTAAAAAAACGAATGAAAATTATTTATAGAAGATTTTCTGCAATAGAGTGAAAAAAAAGGAGGAATTGACTTTAATTTTTGATAGTACTTGTTTGTGTTAAGAATAAAATCTGTACCGAAGAATGAGAGATATGCCGAAAGTCAGGAAAATGTACAATATTAATTTTGAAATAATTTCTTAATTGCAAAGACATTTTAACAATTCTCATTTATTCCCTCCCGATTTTTTTCTAAAATAGATATAAGTTGATGATATTTTATTTTTAATTTTTTTCCACCAAAACGAAAAGATGAAAATATTTCCTAACATTTATTTTTTTAAATATAAATGTTTTCCTCAAAGTCCAGCGGCCTGATGGCCAATTTGCTAGCGCTCTGGCCGTCGGTGCTCGAATCCTGATGGTGGCATGGATATGTGTTGGTGGTTCAGAATCCACTTTAACTTGTAGTTCCCGGTCTAATTCGCCTAAAGTATGCAGTAGAGCGACTTTTACCAAACTTCAAAGTTAATGAACTTCAATATGAGAGATTAGTTTGGCTTGTAACATTGCGGTCATCTTATGCACACATGGGCTAAACAGTCCGGGACCTACTGTTTAAAGTTGATTCCAAATCGCTAACAAACATCCACACCCCCTCCAGGATTCGAACCTGGAACATGTGGTTCCAATGGTGAGCACTAGCCAATTGGCCATCAGGCAGCTGTTCGAGAGATTAGAGTAACTGTATGCGAAGTGTCCAAAAAAAACCTTTAAATCCAAACTATAAGAAAAATATGATAAAATGAGCTGTAAGGCTTATGATTAAAGGAACCAATTAAAATAAAAGAGGGGAAAAGAAAAAAAAAAACATGAAGAAAAAGCAGCTTTCATATTATACAGTGCTGCAAATTACAAAGCAGAAAATTATGTTACTCTTGAAAGAACTTTGCAAAATTTTATACAGAAATGTATTTTTATTTGTATCACAGCGTTTTGAAAAAAAAAAATCATTTAATGCAATTTTGAATATTTTTTAAAAATGTACTATTAAATTTAGATAATACAAAAATATGCGTTACAATATAGCAACTCAGTAAGTTGTAATGAATTTATAACTTTCTAAGATGCTGAGTAATTACTGAATAACAATTGAGTAATTTATCCTTCAAGATTTTATTCATGTAGAGGGTTAATACAGATTAATTTGTAGAATATTCATGAATTATTTTGTTTGAAACATAAAGCTGAATTTTTCAAGCGGTCTAACTAATTTTTCATCTCTCTTTGCTGAAGGCTGTAAAGAAAAATTTTTCACGTGTAATTATTTAATGTGTAACATTTATTTGGTAAAAGTGATTTAAAAATTAATTTAAAAGAAACTGATTGAACAAGAAAAATTATTTTCTATTGAACTTCCTCGTATATTCTTAGTGAAAAAAATTTTTGTTAAATTTAAATTTTTCTTATTTACTAAGTTTGATAATTAGTGATCCTATAGTCAAAAAAAAAAAAAAAAAGAAAAAAAAAAACAAAAAACAGAGTAAGCATGGACACACAAAAACATTTACAGACAAATATTACTACATACATTAACACACGTAAACATGAAAACACAAATATTATCCAGTATCACAATGAACACTTATATTGATAAATGAGGCATTCCGCTTTCTATGAGTTGAATAAAAATTCTGTACTGATTAGCAGAATATATATAAAAAAAATATATCATAGAATAAGCATGAAATACATAATGGAAATATATCAATTAAATAAATAGAAATATATAAATAATAATTGGATTTTTACATACCTTGAACGATTTCCAGTTTTGGAATGTTAGAACTTGTTCGCCTTAAATCACACAAAACACACAGTGGAAACGTCTGTCACCAATCGCTCGTTGCCGAACCAGGCGTGTTAAAACTCCCCACTCAAAAAGAAAGGCTCACCTCTAACTCCACCAGACGGGTTTTAATAGGGGGAGTTAGAGGTTTTCACTTGGTTAGAGGTGTTTCACTTGGCTCCAGTGCGTCAGAAACTGGTTTTTATTGGATGCCTCTCCCTTTCTACGTGCGAGATACATTCAGTAAAGATGTGGAAAACAATTTTCGTTATTGGCATTAACTGTTAACGCGAAAATATAAATTTATGACTAATTTTAACTCCCAGTTTGCAGTACTTTTATAAGTTATGTGCATGAATGATATATAAAATCAACCGGGTTTATTTGAATTCTATAGATATGCTAATGGTACGACGTACTAGGAGAATTCAAGTGATTTTTATAATTTTTGTAATGTTTTATTTTATTGTACTTTTTTTTTTTTTTTTTTTTGTATCAATCAATTCTTTTTCATACGCAGAAAATAAAAATTTCTAATTCCCCATATAAGATTAAAATAAATAAGCTCATTTTTGTACTGCTTTGTAAAGATTTTTTCTACACAAATTTTCAATCGTAATAAATACGTCAATTAAATAAAAATGTAAGTTTTAATTATGAAGAATACCATAAAAATTCTTTAAAGATTGAATAAGTAAATATAATTTTGAACATATTATTAGCTCCTTGATATTTAAATACTAATAAATTCATTTCTGAAATGAATGTAAAAAATAAAATAAAAAAAAAAATAAAAAAATTCCATTAATATCAAGGTGAAAGTTGTAAGGTCTCTATCTATGATAGACGTATAAAGGCTTCCAGAAGAGGGCCACTGTTAGGTTCATTGAAATACTTTATTTTTTATTTACAAGCACTATATATATATATATATATATGCGAATACAAAAGCTCTTTGTTATTATACAAAGAAATAAAAATTACAAATATATAAATTTGATCACACGCGCTCAATTAATTAACGTAAAATACAGTTCACTACAAAAAAAGAGATTTTCAGAGCTCTCGAGTCTACGACGAATCTCAAAACACGTGGTCTACTCAGACCTAAAGTATCACGAGGCGTGATACACGAAACCACTAGGGGTTCACTTTGGAAACAGGCGGAAACTCCAGCCTGTTCTGTCAGAAAAAAAAAAAACACTTCTGGTCGACTGTCGCAGAACTCTCTCCTTTCTTAACCAAAACCTTCCTTTGAAAAAATCCTTAAAGGGGGGTGAGAGAAAGTCTGCTTCCTTCACTTCTCACACTATGGTCTATCGCCAATCACGATGCAGCAACTCATGACGTAGTTCATGTCCCATCTGTAATTGTTTCCACCTGCGAAGGTCACACAGACATTCGCTAATTTCTTCTTCTGATAGTTAAGTCCATTTACTTATTTTTCAAAAAAATTTCACACATTTTTTAAGCCGGTTTTTCAGCAGGACAAGAGAACAAAATGATGTTACTTTAGTAACACCAACTTAGTAAACAAGCTTAAAGGAAAATTTCACAATTTGTTAATAAACCTCATACTCCAACTAATGGAGTTGCTGTTGAAAAAGTCAAAACAGTTGCTAAAAAAGAGACCTTAATTTGATTGCATGTTCCCATTTCTGTATTGCAGGCACTATTGAGGAAAGGTGTAAAATAAATAAATAAATAAATAAATGAAAACGAATATCTTTAATGGGGGTCCATTCATCAAGTTCGGTTTGTTTGGGTGTTCTCGACCACATTTGCAGTAATTAATATAAAGATGTCGAGAAAAATATATAGAAAAAAATACTTTTGCAATTTAGATCTGTTAAGTGGAGATTGCATTGTACATTATTATGTTAATGGAAAGCATTAAAAATATCGGAAAGGAAATTTCAATCTTTTTTTTTTGTCTTCTATATTTTTAATGCATTCTCTTAACCGCTTCATGTAATTTTTTGCGCGACTCGTGGTTCGGTATCAACTGCGCCGCTGGTTCGCATTAGGCCAGGGTTTAATCCTCTGACGGATCCTCTGATGCCCGAATGACTAATGATCTGGACGCACGGTACCACAAGGTTTCTGAGTTCCGAATCTCGGCGGGGCCATGGATGTTTGTGAGTGGTTTCGGAATAAACTTTATGCTGTATATCGGTCTGTTTAGCCCTCATGCGCACAAGATGACCATAGAGCGACAAGCCAAGCCAATTCTTGACGAATTTATTTTACACTGATGAAACTTGACGGCGTTTTGTGATGTTCACATTTGAATCGTTAGTCCAAATGGTGGGAGTTTTCGGGTTTCTAACCATACGATCAAGACAAATGCAGGGTAGTTCCAAAAAAAAGGACCTTGATTTGAAGACACTGCCCTCCTATTCACGGTATTCCAGACACTATCGATGAAATATACGGTTATATCACAAAAGAAGCTGCCCCATTTCTTCCATGAGTCAATACATGAGTTCATGGGACTTGATCTAGATGTTGCTGTCTATCTCAACTTGGGTAAGGGAGTTTTTTCTGATATTTGAGGGAAAAAACTATTGATTCTGCTTCTCAAGGTGAGAGTTAGGGCTGAGGTTCAATCCCTGGCGGCTTTATAGCAGACACTGTTTCAAAAAAAAAAAAAAACGAGGAGTCTCGATGGAGCTTGTGATGGCATATTCTGTTGTGGTCGGACTACCTGCTGGAAGTTTTCTGGCTTTCCTCCCATACAATAAGTACATGAAGGAGGAGTTCCCTTCCGTGAGAAGAAACATAGCCTCCAATTTCAGAGTCATGGAACAGTGTCAGACTTCCACCTACGGGTGATCACCACAACAGAAGCTGCCCCACTTCCACTCCTTCCCTGAGGCACACTGGTTGTTGGAGAGAATGGGAACAAGTGGGATAAAAGACATTTTTTCCTTTAAAATCTGTCTTCAGATTCTAATAAGAGATTTATTAAAATTTAAAAAAAAAAAGATTCAGGGATACGTATGCAAGGCTTGCTACATTTCGTTTAATAAGGAGAATAGCGAGAAAAATAATCATTTTAGATTTATAACTTTCACGTACTACTTTAAAAAAATTAAGAAAAAGTTAAACAGCAATAAAAAGTCCCAATTCGAACTAACGTTGGTAATCACTTTGTGCGTGCGCATATAAATTAATTGGTAATATATATACCAAAAGAATAGAAATAAATGGACTAAGCATGAATCATTACTTTCGAGAGTCCTCCTTCAAGACCGAAGGTGCCCCCCAATACAAATGAAGAAATCGATGTCGCCCGATACCCGGAACGTCGCAGAAGGTTAGACTTCGATAAACAACTCAGTCCTAAACACGGAGACCACTTAGTTCTCCAAGTCCGGGGAGGAAATGCAACGCAGTGAGATCATTCATCAGTGACAAACTCGCAAGGTTTCTGTTGACATTTTGGGTTCTATTTCGTAGAAAATAAATATTTATAAAGAAAATCAATTATTATATCATTATTAATGTTTAAATTAATTTAATTTTATAAAATATAAATGTTGTTCTTTTTTACTAGAGATATCAAAGAAAATTTAATTTTATAAAATATAAAAATGTGTATAATACTTGGTTAAATGCAGTTTTTATAACAACTTAAAATAAATAATTGTATTTTTGCAGTGAAAAATATATATATTTATTTTGTAAAGATACGCCAAATGTATGGCTTAAAAAAAGTATTGCCAAGTTTGACGATTAGCTGTATGGCGATATATATATATATATATATATGTAGTGTTTACATGTATATATTAGCATTGTACATAAGACAAGTATTTTTTTAAAATATAAATTCATATATATGTATAATTCCACATTTGTAAATAGAAAATGTTTTTTTTTTTTTTAATTTAATTAAAAGAAAATGTAATTTCAATTGTACATTAATACAGCGTAATCATTGGTTCTATTTTAATGTTATCGGCTTGATTGTCAATTGGCTAGCGTTCTGGCCTTTAGTTCTTATATATATATATATATATTTATATTATATATATAATTTTAAATCGGAAAACCTTTTTAATGATAAATGGTGATAAAGTTTTTTTTTTTATTACATTCTTATTATTTTGGAAATTAATGAACTATTATTTGAGTTGTCAACTTTAATTGAGTTTATGATTTAAATTGAATGAAGAATTCTAAAAATGTGTTTTAAATTTTTTATCCCATACACACACACACACACACGTATATATCTATATCTACATATATATATACCTATATATATATATATACGTGTGTGTATGGGATAAAAAATTTTAAAACACATCTTAGAATTCTCTAATTTTATAAAAATAATCATAAATACCAACCGACTTAAGGAAGTTAAAGTTATTTGAAAGATGTATGCTTCAAAAATAATAAATTTTTAATTTCCAAAATAATTAGAATGTACATCTTTTCTAAAAAAAAAAAAAAAAAAACTTTACCATTTAATATTAAAAAAAGGTTTTCCGGTTTAAAATTAATATAGTTTGTGCCATGTATTGACAAAAGCCTATTTTCGAAGACGCGTCATTTTATTTCTATTTGTCCATTCTAAATTATAAAATAAAGTGTTCCAGAGAATATAACATCTTTTGTGCCAAAATTGAAAATAATGACTCCAGTCTCCCCAGACAGACACCGCTAATGTCTTTTCTTTTCATGAAATAGAAATTTAGTTCTAAAAGTGAACCCAGATGGCAACAACAGTTCTGGATTAAACAAAAAATGTAGGATCCATAAAACATGGCGTCATCAGTTTGATTCTGATAAAATCGTCCAACAATGAATCTTGTGAATCGAATGATTCTCATGAGCCTGTTTGAAGGATAGCGTGGATTATGATTCGTATCATGATTTTGAGGTTACTAATATTTCTAGATTTACGAACAATTCGTTCTTTTATTGGCAGGCAATGATGATACGCAATGATTGCGTGTTCTGTGGCTCTTTTTAGGTTAGGGTTCTAAACAAATGAAAACTAATGTAGTGATGCTCAGGTGACAAAATTCTGAAAGTATTTCAGGAATTTTTCATTTTTTTTTAGTAAAGTGTAAGAGTATAGTGCATTAAAAACTTTTATTTTTTAGTGGAATATATCTTTTACAAATGTAATTTAGGTTATATACATTATTTTACCTTTTGTTTGAAGTTGACTTTAAAGGTTTGGTTTGCCTCTCTACAGTCACTTTTTGCAAACTTTATACTAATTAGACCACGATCTAATAAAAATTCGCCAATTGTAAGAATATTCCAAATGTTTGATGAAAAGTATTGTCAAGTTTGACGATTAACTTGATGTTTATAGAAATGTTTTGATTTTTGTTCATAATGTAACTGTTGCCGTAAAAGAGGGCGTTATTTCAGTGAATTTTACATTTTCCTTAATGTCATTTTGTCGGAAAATTGTTTTTGCTTTTTTTTTTTCCCTTTAGGTAGATGAATAAACTCCCTGTTTTGATTGTAAACAAAAACTTTTAAAGCTTTTCAAAAGTAAAACTATAAATTTTAATTAACCAGACTTTTAAGTATACTTTAACAAAAGTTTAAGAAAGTCTGATACCTATGGTCATTTTTTTTTGCACACTTTAGGCTAATTTGACCGGGACCGACAGTTTAAGGTAGATTCGAAACCACTCACAAACATCCATGTAATCTCCAGGATTCAAACCTGAAGCACCAAAGGCCAGAGTCAGACAATCAGGCAGCTTATATTAAATTTTAAAAGGAATAAGCTGCAAAAGAAGTACAATTGAAATTAATTTTTTTCTTTAATTAAATTAAGATAACATTTGTCGTATTTACAAATGTTGAATTATAGATATATATGCATGAATTTATATTAAAAAAAAAATGTCTTACGTATACACGTGCAAACAATGTTAGAAAATTCAATGTTAATTGAAAGAAAATTTCACACTTACTTCCTAATACAAAAGAATTAATTAAGAATTGCTTCCTTAATACAAAATATAGTTTATTTCTGTTTTTACATTTTTAAATTGCATATATGCCACAGAACACTTTTTATTTATCCTTCTATAAAATGAAGCGTAAATTCAATTCTCGAAAGTCATTTACAATTCATTTCTCAAAAAATATAAATACCTTGAATGAATTTATTTAAAAAAAGTATATTTTATGAAAATGAGAGAAAGTATCGTAATGGAGTTTCGATTAATATTTCCAAAAATATGTATCAGCAAAAAAGAAAAAAAAAATTCCAAACTAAATTTATATTCCTCTAAAACTAAAAAATTTCCAAAGTCATTTTGTGATAATAATTTAAACACAGAATATAAATCCATTTGATTTTATTCTGAACGTTTGTAATTTTTATGCAAATTGTATACTATGAATCATGCAGTAATGACAAAATTAAAATAAATAAATTATTATAATTAGCATTTATCATGCTGAAATATAACGTTCAATTTTGAATTACCTTTTCATATTGTGATTTTCATTTATAAATTTATTGTTATAGTTTAAATGAAAATTTAAAAAAATATTTGATAACTAAAAATTAATTCAATAATAAATGTTTATAATTAATAAAATATTTAGTTTTAATTATCAAAATACTTTTAATAAAAAAATTTAAAGTAATCTCTTTATAATAATAAACAAAATATAATTTATGCTATATTTATGCCTAACTATATTTCAACAGTTTATTTATTACAATTAATCAGTATTTTTCTTTTTTAATTCTTAAATTAATACGTTCTTGCACAAGAAAAACTAAAATTCAGTATCTCTAATTTATTTTGATGCTTTCAATGATAAAAGGAAATAATTTTTTTACAGAAATAATGATGTTTTTACAAATAATATCTTTTGTCCGTTGTTTATCTTTATTTGCTGAATGTGAATGTACCGTTTGTTTACAAACTTTTAGGAAAAGACTTTTAAACAAACATGAACAAAAAAGGTCTAAATTGTTAAAATGAAGGAAGATATCCTGAAAGATCTTATAATTAATTCTTAGACAAAGAAACAGGAATTCCCTGATTTAGAATTCAAATGAAACAATATGGTTTTTGTGATTTATTATTATTTTTTATATCCATTTGTTTTAAGCAAAATTTTGCCATTATGATTACAAAGAAAAAATAAATAATTGAGTCAACACTGTGGAAAACTATAAAGCGGAGTTAAATTATAGAATAATTAAATAATTCCTATACTTTTTAATTAATTCGTTAAAAATTAACTTTATAGCCTGACTTTGTGGCAACGCGAATAAATTAACATTCAGAGTTAGTACATGAAGTTAGAATTCAGATGCCATCCATTGCTTTTATTGCCATTGCTGTCTCTACTTTTAGAGAAGACTTGATGAAATTAAGGATTAAATTAGTGAATTAATGACGAAACTTGATGGTGAGGAATTTAAAAAGAGATTAGATGATGAATTAATGATAAAGACTTAAGCAGAATTGCCGTCACTGCTTTCAACACGTGACGTGGAGCTGTTCCGATGGCGTTTGTGATGTTTCAGCATCTTGCCTCGTTAGTCGAGCTATTTGGCGGGAATTTTCCGGTTGTCTCCCATATGATATGCAAATGCAGGGTAATTATCTTTAAAAGACCCCCTTGATTGCATTGCTCTCCTTCTTCAGGTGCCAAGTCCGACTTCTACCTATGGGTGCTCCAACGCAACAGAAGTTGCCCCTTCTTTCCCTCCTTCCATAAGTCCATACGTATATTTATGTATATAAATTTGGTATATCATCACCAAACTTCTTTATTGTTGGGACCGGAACTAATAGAAAACTTAGTTTCTATGCATAATTTGTCCGACTTTGGCTCAGTTTTCAACGCGAGCTGTTGATGAGCTAATGTGCTGAGGTCCAATCCCTGGCGGCGGCTAGACACAGTTATAGACACAGTTTAAAAAAAATGAGTAGTCTGGATGGCGTTTGTGATGTTCGGAATTTTGACTAGTGTGTCGGATTACCTTATGGAAGTTTTCCAGGATTTCTCCTATACGATCCGCAAATGTGGAATAGTTCTCACTAAACATCCCTCAGAAAGGCACTGCCCTCCTTCTTCAGCGACATGGAGCTATATCAGATTTCTACCTACGGGTGCTCCCTCACAACCGGAGCTTTATTCTCCTACCCTTCTTCCTCATACACAGATTCATAAACTGGTCCAGATGTTGCTGCTAACCAAATGGGATAAGAAAAAAAAAAATCAATTTAACGATATTTACATTTTTTTATACATGTAAATCGGATACTTTATTTAAGTTCTTTATGAAAATACTATGTACACAAATATCTTATTCTTTATGTGGAGAGATGTACAGGGTGATTATAATTAAAGTACCACTTTCAAAATGCTGTAAAATATGGCTTTCAATTTGATATGACCTTGCTGTGGTGGATGGGATTTCCACTAACAGTGTCACAACTGGTGAATGATTTGAAGCCGTTTTTACTGTCAAAAATCGAAACAATCAAGCACTACAGTTAATTTAATATGCCACACATGTCAAATACATTGTCATTTCGATTCACTGGTAGCCGAATTCAATTTCTTTATGCCGCTTACAGCGCCATCTATTAATACACATTGGAACATATTCTTTTTTGATGCCGTACCATTTCCACCTTCTTTTTAAGTATCTTCAATTCAAATTTGTACTCATTGGATTCTTTTTTTTTACACCATTTTCAAAGTGTTCCTCGGAGGAGGACAAACCCGATGTGTTAGAGAAATAGAAAGTTATCAGCGAAACCCTTTTCAGAAGTGGTCGAACGGCATTTGGAGAAAAAGTTCTCCTTTTTTGTTTTTTTGCTTATGGCAATATCTTTCGGAAGTTTTCTTAAAGGTGTGTCATTTTTTTTTCTTCTTCGGGGCAAGTTTGAAATGCCTCAGTGGATTTCCCTGGAGACATAAATGGAAGATGGAGCAGTGTAAATGAACTTCAGACGAAAATTATCTCTTAAATACTATACAATTGGTCAATTAGAAAAACGACAACAGAACGATTAGAACAACTTAAACAAATAATGAATCCCTTTAAACTTGTTAAATATAAATCTTTTAACAGAATAAACAACAGAATATTTGGAAAATGTAAAAAATGCTTGATTTACAAATTCAACTATTTTTAAATTTATTTGCTTTTTGTTGTGGTTTCTCATAATTTTTTTTTTTCTAATACAGCTGGAAATACAGATGCAGTTATTTTTATGCCAATAAAGCCACGACAGCATCGACGTCACAAATTTAGCACTACCCAGGGGGCAAGTGCA
Organism: Caerostris extrusa; assembly: GCA_021605095.1. Taxonomy (NCBI): domain Eukaryota; kingdom Metazoa; phylum Arthropoda; class Arachnida; order Araneae; family Araneidae; genus Caerostris; species Caerostris extrusa. The sequence continues at coordinate 79,994 of BPLR01019439.1, forward strand.
GCATGAAGATAGGCAACGGACGCGACTAACACTACATCTGCAACGCTCTACAATCACGTTAGTACAGAAACCTATGGTTTAAAGTCGTTATTCATCTCTTAAACGCATATTCAAAAATATTATTTCTTCTTCTTTGCCGCACCAGTCCCATGGTGGAATCAAGTCCGTTCGCCTATTGGCAGATTTCGAAACAGAAGGGGGGAAAGGTGTAGGGGCTTATGGGGTAAGATTGTAAGGCCTACGCCCAACACCCTACACTCATATTAGACCGGGGACTACAGTTTAAAGTGGATTTCTGAATCCCGATAAATACCCATGGCAACCGCCGGGACTCGAATCCGAAACCGCTTTCACTTGCGCCAGAGCATTAGCCACTCGGCCATCAGCTAAAAACTTAAGAGAAAAAAATAAAAACGTTTCAATTACAAATTTAACTACTTGATTTTAGTAGTAATTCTACTACTTGATTTTAGTTACTGTTTCTCTGTAATGCTTTTTAAGAATATATTTTCATTTTTGTTATGCCAGTGTAAAAAAAAAAAAAAAAAAAAAAAAAAAAAAAAACCACACAAACACACACACACACACATTAAATAAAATTTAAAAATATCATTTTAGTTTCCGATATTATTTTTATTCAAAATATGTGGACCCGATAGCTCAGTAACTAAAGCTTTGGCGCTCTGTGCCTTCGGGTTCGAATCCTGGTGGTTCCATGGATGTTTATGTTGTTCGGAATCCACTTTAAACCATAGGTCCAGTCTAATATGACTGTTGGGCGTAGGACTGGACAGAGTCTACTATACCTCATGCAAAGCATTGATGGAGCCAATTCAGACTTCTAACTATAGGTGCTCCATCACAACAGAAGCTTCCCAGCCCCCTTACCACATGGTCTCATGGAATATGTCTAGATGTTGCTGTCTACCAAGTGGGATATGAAAAACAAACAAACTATTGCACGATTTCTTAAATTTTTTGTAAATTGGATCCTTTTTTTTTAAATTCTTTATGAAAATACTAAGTCAAAAAATACTTTATATACAAAAGTTTTTATAAAAGATGTATATAATGTAAAGGAATTGCTATTGTTTACATCCGATGAATTATATAACTTATGATAAACAAAAAAATTAGTGAAAAGCTTAAACTATTATTTATTTAAAGAGTCTAAAAGATATCTATTTTTTTTTAACTTTCTCCGCAATAAAAAACCACGTTATGCTCTCTGCTACAAAAAAACCTTATCTGCAGATTTATTTCATTGCAAAGTGAAAGCTATCAGCTCGATGCGAAGCCTTATGCAACAAAAAATTATTTGTGCAAGCTCATAAACTCCAGAGCAACATCCCCCCAGGCAAGGACAATGTATCCTGGAAAATAAGACGTGCAATAAAAGAAACTTTTGTTATCCTTGCTCCCCCGGAGAAGGACATTTCCGAATGTGTTGAAGTAATCGAAGGTTATCGGCGAAACCTCTTTTCAGAAGTGGTTGAACGGCATTTGGAGAAAAAGTTCTCTTGTTTTTCTTGTTCTTTTTCTGCTTTTGTGCTTATTGCAATATCGTTGGGAAGTTTTCTTCAAGGTGAGTCATTTTTTTTCTTTGGGGGTGAGTTTGTGATGTCTCACTAGATTTCCCTAGACACGTGAATGGAAGATGGCATAGTGTAAATGAACTTCAGACGAAAATTATTCTTAAATACTAGAGCATTGGTCGATTTTTTTTAGAGATTAGAAAAACACATAACAGCAATTAGGAACAACTTATAAATTAATGATGAATTGTGGTGTTGTCATTTACTTTTAAACATACACATTAACAATACTCAATCCTATAAACAACTAGCTACACCAAGTTTACTTGACACACGATAACCATTATGAAATTCCGCAATAACCCATACCATTTTAAATCAACTAATTCGCATGCCTTCAGAGACTTATGTAAGTTGGAAAAGGAAACACACATGAAATAACACACAGACGAAAATTTCATAATTTTAAAATATAAACAAAATATATTTATTGATATTTACAATAGTAAGCTAGAAATTAAGGTCATTTAATTAATTTAATCAATAAAAAGTATAATTCAAACAATGCTTTCAATAAAAATATAACTTATACAGTTGCTTTCAATACATTCTAAATTAATGTTCAATAATATAATAACAAGGTGATTGACCTTACAGTTTCATGATTTGCCACGACAGCTGGGGAAGAAGGGCTCCTTTTCTTTTTTTGTTAACCTTAATGTTTTTAGTGATAATAATGCTCTATACGCACCGGATCAAAGTCTTGGCAGCAAGGGTGCTCCGTCCAACCGCTCATGCGGCTCTTCTGTCAGCAGGAGACCAAGGAAACTTGGACGATATATGTAGCTTAGATTGTGACCAAACCGCTCACGGGGCTCTTTGTGTCAGCAGGAGACAAGGGAAACTTGACGATAATGTAGCTTGATTGTACACTTTCTTCTTTCAAGTCACGCTGCTGCCAGGGGTTCACCAGTTAAATCATAGAAGTATGCCAGAGCAGCCAGTCACTCCGAATCGCCGTCACAGTTAAATATATCTATTTTACGCTGGACAAGGTACCTCTCTCTCTCATCCTCGATCAGTCACGTTCCTTTAAGCTGGAGTTTCCGTTCCTCGTCTCTATTCTTTCTCTCTCTCCCCTGCGATGTCCATCACCTCCATTTTATAGTTCATTCTGGGGGGGGCGATTGCCGACACCGTATTAAGTCTATATCGGTTGGGCAGACGCTCCCCTCGTCCATAAATCCAAGTCCCCGTCTTGCTCAACTGATTTCTTGACCCATCTGGCCTCGAAGTGTTTTATGACCCCAAACAATTAAATATTTTCCACATATATCCCCTTCATCCCAGCTGTGACCCATCCGGTCAGGTGTGGAGACACACACAGCCCCCTTCCAAGGGACACACATAGAATATACCAACACAATAATAATATAGAATTTTACCATAAAAATAATTACTAAAAGACATTGCTCATATTGACACGACAGAATCCTTTTAAACTAGTTAAAAATAAATCCTTTAACATAATAAACAAAAACAGAAAATTTTGGAAAAGAACTGTATTTAATTTTTACAAATTTAACTACTTTTAGCTGTCTGTTGGCCAATTGGCTGGTGCTCTGGCTTTTGGTACCACAGACTTCATGTTCAAATTCAGACGGTGGCATGGATGTTCATTAGTGGTTCGAACTCTCGTTAAAAACTTTAGGTTCCGATCTAATTAATCTAAAGTGTGCACAAAATGAACGTTGAGCTTATCAAATCAAACCAAACTTCTAAATTTATTTGATTTTATTTGTTTTGTCTATAATACCTTTAAGAATATATTTTTATTTTGTTATGCCAATGCAAAAAAACTAAATAAAATTATAAAAATATCAATTTAGTTTCTGATATTATTTTTCTTTATTAAAATAATGTGTGAGTCAAAAGAAAAACAACACTCTTTGTAGTCGCAGAAATTCTGCCCTTTCTTTCTCCAAAATCTCCTTTAAGAAAATCCGGTCAATTTGAGGGATAGCTTCAGTCACGCCTTATAGGAGTAGACATTTTTCAGCTCATGGTCTATCACACCACATCATGATGGAACTACTCATTGTGTAGTTCATATTCAAATCTCTAGTTGTTTTTGACCTATAGAAAGTCACACAGATAATCGCTAATTTCTTGAGGTCTCATTTTCAATGGCACTGATTATCTGTCAGATTTGAGTGACAGGTTGTTATCATGTGTGCAAAACACTAATTTCTACGATGCTGCTTGTTTTGAACGATAGGTTGTTATTATGCACATGCATGTTAAAAGAATATATAGTCCTTTTCTATTGGGAACAGAAATGGTATATATCATCCCGTTTCACGAGTCTTCATTTTCTTAGTGTGACACCAAATTTTTAAGGTCAGATTTGAGTGACGGTGTTCTCATTAGTACAAATCACTGAAGGATTGACAGTAGACAAGCAGTGTTGTGGGTAGTCACAACACTGTTGTCTGCTGTCAAATTTAAGTTATGAGTAGTTATTACGTACTTGTTAGTATATACATTCTGAATGAAATGTCAAAATTCTTCCATTGGAAAATGCTACACGTTATAAAACATGGAGTGAAGGACAAAAACCCGGTAAATATAAATAGAAAAACCCAGAAATATAATAATAAGAATAAAAATATATTTTTAATAGAATAGCCTACTTAAACATTGAAACAAAAATATAATTTTCGATTAGAAATCATTTTGAATGTTTTATACATTACCATCATACTTTAATTCATTACGTAATATAAGTTTTACTTATCATTTTTACCAAATGAAGTCTATTCAAAAAAAATTATTCCATCTTTTTTCAAAGGAAAATCTTTTTGACCATTTGCTTTACGTCAGTAATTATGAATTAAGAAAGATCCGATTATTTCAAATGCCTATTTTCTGGCGAAATCTCTGTTTGAAAACCCTTTTAAATTTTCCAAACAAAAAAAGATTTTATCTAATTTTTTGAAGGCCATTTTTACCTGTAATGCAAAAATTGTTCAAGTTCTAAGGTTATTTATTTCAAAAATATATTCTCTTGCTAATCAAAGAGAGTGTTGTAGGAATAAAAGCATATCGGCGAAAAAGTTCTTTGAATTAAAAAATAAACTTTGTGCATTGTTTTTGTTTTTTTTTTTATTTTATATTTCTACGAAGATTTGTTAAGTGTTTTATCTGCACAAAAATTAATGAAAGCTTCGATAATTTGGAAATTTAAATAAAAAAAATGCAATATTTGAAACAAAAAATATTTTTAAATATCAACTGTTTTTGGCAGGTAGACAAATCCAAATCCAAGGTTGATCCAAACATAATGATTTTCGAGGTGACGGAGAGTCTCGGTAGCATAGCAACCTCCACCTCCTGTTTCCTGATTAAGAAAAATTTCTTCTCATGTATATATATTAATGTAATTAATAAAATTTTTATATTATTTAAATTTATATTAATAAAAAAATTATATATTTTTTTATATTTTTATTATTATAATTTTTGGGCAAGGAATTAAGTTTAAAAGAAAATATATAAAAGGCACAAGAAATAAATAGCAACAAAATAACTGAAGAAGGAAAATTGTAATTCAACAAAGTTAAAATAAGAAAAATTGACATAATTATAAAATTAGATTAGGATAAATAAGAAGTGATTTTTTATTTTAATAAAATATAATATTTACTTTTGAATACTTATATGTATATTTGAAAAATTAAGATTACTGAATAAAAAAGATGGCAGTAAAAAATTTATTTTAACTTTAATTTATTTTTAATCTTTTTTTTTTTTTTAGTAATCCTTTTTAGATAGCAAATTTCTAATCAGTACAGAAGGATTTTTATTACTCATTTATTAAAAATTTTAAAACAAATTTTTTTAAATAATTTTAAATAGAAGGCCACTTGTTACTTTAAAAACATAGTTTAACTTTTTTATAAATAAATAAGAATAAACTCGCCTTAACATTATTTTGAAAGTGCAAAATGAAATTGATATTTGGAATCTGAAATGTGGTTTCAAATATCAGAAAAGATAAAATTTCATCTTTTATCCTTCAAGAAAACTAACCTATAAAAAAAAAAAACCTATAACTGCAGAACTAACCTGTAAAAAAACGATCACTTTTTTTAACATATAATACTGTACTCTTATCTTCTTTGCAAACCATTGAAATTTCAACCATACCCTCCAGTCACATTCTTTTTCCATGCCATCCGTCGTCAAATTTTATCCGTTCTGTATCTCTCCAAACTTCAAAAAAAAAGTCATTCTCCAAAACCTCTGATGGCCAGTTAAACAAACAGTTAAGGTGAATTTCTACCAGAAAGGAAAAGCACTGGGTCATTCGAACCAGTTGAAGACATTTATTTAAACAGGTGCGCAGAAGAACCTCCCAGTGGTCCCTGGTAAATTTTTTTGGCTAAAGATCTGCAACTTGGCATTATTGTTAGAATAATGAACTCTGTTTCAGCATGTTTTATGTTTTATTTTGTTTTGCTGTTGTTGTATGTTTTTTGCTGTAACTGTTTCCATAATCTGCCATTGGAAATGAAATAAAAAAAAAAATTTAAACAAACTGAGATATCAACCTCCTTGAAAGACTTCTTTGGCGATTCTTTTACTGTTTCTCGGAAAACCCCAAAGGGTGGCTGAGAAACAGCTATTAATGTTAAAGAGCAAAGCACTCTTCCCAGTTTATGAAAGATGTGATTTTTTCCCCATCATTTAAGGTGCTTTTATCTAAAAATAATGTTAAACCCGAGAAGAAGGCATATGGCATCCAGCGCAAATAGGTGCTGTCTTACAAGTTTCTTGCCTTCAGGTGTCTCCAGAAAAACATTGGTGTTGAAGACCAGGAACTTATTGACTTTTCCTTGGTTTTCTTCTTCCTTTCCCGTGAGCAAAGTTGTTATTCAGCGGATTTTTCATGTCAGATACTGAGGGGGTGAGATACAACTGGTACTCTTAATATATAAGTGATAGAGTATTCTTAGGTGACAGAGGTAGAACATGAAGCTATGTGTAGTTGAACATGATATGCATTGTGGCACCCATTTGTTGACAGATGTGCATTAGAACATGATATGCAGTAAAAATGTGCAGCAGTGTTAGAAACACTTTACCACTTTTTTTCTCTTCTGAGTAACAGGCTTTCATAGGGTTTCCGCATGCCGATTATGAGGGGTGAGGTGCACAAATTCTAATTTTTAATATATATAAGTGAGCGGATGCTGTAGAATAAGTAGAACAGGAAGCTATGTGCAATATAAATTGATGTGCATGAGAACATAATGTGAGGAAAACGATGCAGTAGAAACTGGATGTGTAGAAAATACCTGGAATGTGAGGTAGAAAATCTATGTGCTGTAGAACAGGAAGTTTTATGAAAGACAGTGATTTCTTCCATCTGTTTTAAGGTGTGTCTTATCCAAAAATAAAAGTTAAGTTCGTCAAAGAGGCATGTAAAAACCCGGTGTTAATTATAAGCTGCCTTAAAAGCCTGACTGAAGGTGGGCTTTGAGAAAACGATGGTGTTGAATGCCAGGAAACTACCGACCTTTTCCCTGTGGCAACAGCCTTCATAGGATTTCCGCATGTCAGATCATAAGGGGTGAAGTACAAATTTAAATTTAAATATATATGAATGATATGGCCAGAGAGTAGAACATGAAGTTATGTGCCGTAGAACACATGATGTGCAGTAGAATATCTATATGTTGTAAAACTGATGTGCAGTAGAAAAATCTATGTGCACTAGAAACTAATGTGCATTAGAACATGATGTCAAACATTTTCAAATAAACCATTAATAAGCAAACAAAAAAATTTTAACAAACTATTAAAAAACAATAAATATACAATTATTTTAAATTAGCAATTAATAAACAATGAATCATTCTTTTAAATAAACAAAATTTCTTAATAAGTAATTAATAAATAATGAATAAAACATTTTTATGTAAACAATAAATCATTTTTATTGGATGAATTATTGTTTAAAAAGAAGATAAATTTAAAATTAAATTATAAGTAACAAAAAGGGCCGGATATTCTGAGTAACTAACGCTTGGTGCTACTAGATCCGGTGGTGCCATGGAAGCTTTGTAGTCGTTCAGAATCCACTTTAAACAGTAGGGTCCCGATCTAATATGATAGCTTGAAGTGTAGGGTTGAAAACCCTACCCTGTAAAATTAAAACATCCAATAAGCTTTGAACCTGCCAGCAGGTCGTGATCCAACATGGACACAGCAAAAATGCAAACACCTGTGGGCTTATGGCCGGACCAGTGGCCCCGGCGCTGCGCTACTGGTTTCTGGGGTTCGAAGCCGCCGTGCCGCTATGGATGGACGTTTCTGGGCCTGGAATCCACTTTAAGCAGTAGCCCCCGGCCCCCATAGGAATGTGGAAGAGCTTTCCTGAAGTCATACAGAGCCCAGTCAGATTCTTTTCACCCATATCATACCAAAATTTAAAGGCACCCCTTGCTCTAATTCACAGCTGTGATATGGGTGAGTGCACATTAACGTCAGCTAGGGTTGAAGGCTTAGTATGCTGTTCTACGATCATTTTTTTTTTGCACACTTAGACAAATTAAACCGGAACCTACTTAACCTGTTTACTGCACTTAACAAAAAAACCATGCTAAATGTCAGGATTCTAAACTGAAACTTGTGGTACCAAAGACCAGAGCTAGACAATTTTCCGTCAGAAGGTTAAGAGTTATTTATAAACAATAAATATTTAATGAAACGTTGATATTAAATTATATATACCTGAAGAAAATAATCTATAAAAAGGTATCAATTAAACTATTGAATGAAAATATTCTAAAGCTTGATAATTTTGAAATTAATAGGAAAAATGCAATTTTTTGTAATAAATAAGCAATGTAAAAAAAATGTTAAAGTCAATTCCC
>BPLR01019440.1:0-38245 GCA_021605095.1 Caerostris extrusa
GGCTTGTTACCATCAGTGCTTAAAATATTTACAATGTCAAAACACAGCAACAACTAACATCGTATTTTTAATTGAGATGACACTGTGGTTGAATAAATAACTATTAAAGTACATTTCTATATTACTGATTCTTCTTTCTTTTTCATTGGCGCAGCAGCCCTTGGTGGGCCAAGGACGTCTGCCTACTGTCAGATTTCGAAACACAGTATGTTTTTTTTTTTTACGGGGTTCTTTTACGGTTGTCAGCCATACGCTCCACGTTTTACAGTCAAATATTAATAATTAGAGAAACTAAATATAATAATTCTCCTTTTTTTTTTTAAGAATGTGCACAAAAAAATGTAGCTTGAGTTAAAAAAATTTTCTAACATTTTTTTTTTTTTTTTAAATTTGATAGTTTAAAAATTGAGAAATTTATAAACGTATTTTCTTCGTAATTAGTCAGAATATTTAGGGATATTTAAACCTTTGTTGGATCTTAAAAAATGAATATTTTTTAAATATAACTCTTCATATAGTTTCATGTGATTAAAATAAAAACAATGCATTTATGAGATTTTTAAAAATATATTCTGAAAAATATTAACATTATTCTAAAAAAAAATTAAATTTAAATTTCCATCAATTGCAACATTTATCAGTAAAAAATATCTCTAAGAAACTGTTCTCATCGTTTGAATACAACTATGACTTAATACAACTTTTAGGCAAGACTATTTTACAAGGCTCTCAAGTAGAAATCATTTTAATCATTTCAAAAAATTGCATTTCCAGTCAATATATTTCATTAAATAATAATTTATCATGCCATAAGCAAAGGCTGCACCGCTGTTAATTACTTACTAGCTGTCTTGTATTCCCCAACTGCATTAGAACAACATAATTTATCATGCATTGTTAACTAGCATTTCTCTTCATCAATAACTGAATTTAGTTTGAAAATTTCCATCAATCGTAACATGTATCAGTAAAAGATTTCTAAGAAACTAACACATCGTGAGAAAACAACTGCAATTTAAAAGCACCTTTTAGGCAAGGCTGTTTTATTAAGCTCTGCTGTACAAATCAATTCAATAATTTTCAAAAAATGAATTTCCAGCCAATGTATCGCATCACAAAATTATTTATTCTGCATTGTAAACGGACATTTGTGTTCACCAATAACTGAATTTAGCTTTGAAACAAATTTCCATCAATTGCAACATACATCAGTAAAGATTTCTAAATAGCTCATCATTTGAAAAACAACTTTTATTCAAGGCTATTTTATAAGGCTCTGAAGTACAAATCATTTCAATCATTTCAAAAAAATGAATTTCAGTTCATTACATAATTATTTATCATGCATTGTTAACGAGCATTTGTCTTCACCAATAACTGAATTTAACTTTGAAAACAAACATAAATTGTAGCAAGTATCAATAAAAAATTTCTAAGAAACTCGCATATTGTTTGAAAACAACTGTAATCTAAAACAACTTTCAGGTAAGGCTATTATAAAGGCTCTGAAGTACGAATCATTTCAATCTTTTTTTCAAAAAATGCATTTCTAGTCAATGTATTGTATTACATAATTATTACCATGCATTGTAAAAGAGCATTTGTCTTTACCAATATTTGTCATATAAATATCAATTCTAACAGTTATACAATAATCTTCATCGCAAATATGTATCACATTTCGAAAGTATCAAAATTTGAACCGTTTCCACTGTTAACCACTTTTCTTTATATCAAAATATATCCTTTGATTAGGTCGGTTCGTGATGGTGGGAGTATAAAAATTTATTGAAATATGATGAATGACTTCAATTACTTTACAGGACTTCGTAATATTACCCCGGTTAAAAATTAAAAAAAAAAAAAAAAAAAAAAAAATTCTGCGAGACACATTCGAAAACTTTTTTTATTTTTAAATAATTTAGAGACTGCGGAGTCTTTTTTTTTGTAATGAAAATTGCCCTGTGGTTTATGAATACACTTTACCCCAAATAAAAGATCAAGGCTACTTTATAATAATTTTCTAGCTGCTTCAAGGGATTTAAGATATTCGTTACGCTCCGTGTAGTATTATTATTATTTTTTTTTGGAGGCATCGCAAAATATCTTCCGTAATTTATTCGCTGAATAAAAATGGAGAAAAATCTTTAATCATTTCAATTTTCAATAGCAACAGATCATTACCATTTTAATGAACTCTTTTAGGGCGACAGTCTTTTACAGCAGGCCTTCCCATAATGCATTGTTCAGTCCACTGCCCGAAAGCGGGTAGAATAAAGAAAAGCAGTGATGGTGAAAAAAAAATATCATAAGAATATTTTAAACAGCCAAATCAAGTATTTGCAATTTCTGAATATCGCCAAAAGGTAATTTAAAATACATAACGAAACAAAAGAAGCAAGATGGAAGGAAAAAAAAAATAATAATCGCAAATACTGTTCAGATTAGCATACATCTTTCGGAACACTGATTATGTTTTATTCTTCCCCAATACCTCGTCTTTGTTCAATGCTTCTTTTGAAAATTTTACTACAAACGCAGGCACAGTTAATTAAGACTAATAATGACTTTAGCGAAATAAACATTTGTTCAAGTAATCGCTTGCAATTAAGCCTCCATGGCTTCAGAGTAAAAAAAAAAATAAGGAAAAATATTCTTATGTTTTGGGATTTAAATATTAATGTGCCAATAAAGCAAACAACTAAAAGACCAACATGGGAGAATTTGAACTGAACCTCTTTGTCAAGAACAGATGAGCTATTTAATTGTAAATATTTGTAAATAGAGTTCTTTAACCGCAATTTTATGACATAATTAACTTAAAGTAAGAGTTGTTCCATTATAAAAACTTTTTTTGTTTTATTGTTTTTCATAAATATATGTCAATCATAATCCAACAAATATTCTTTCTAAAATGTGGTTTGAAACATATAAGAGGTAATCCTAAATATAATTTCAATATAGAAAAAGAATTAATGTTCTATTTTTAAATCAATTTTTTGCTAATAAGAATTTACTGAAATCAAGAGTCATACAATGAACAACGTACTTGTAAATGTCTCATACCTCAATATACTTTTTCATACCATACATCATACAATGTACTCATAAATGTCTCATACCATACCTCATACAATGAACAACGTACTCATAAATGACTCATACCATACCTCATACAATGAACAACGTGCTCATAAATATCTCATACCTCCTACAATGTATCTCATATCTATATCATACCTCCTCATCTCATACCTCCTGCAGTGTCTCATACAATACCTGATACAATATACAATACATGAACAACGTACTTCATGTATTGCTCAAACAGATATTTCATAATAATTATTTTTTTATAAATTCCATTAATTAAAAAATATCATTACGTTTTAACTAAGAAAACTGCGGGAAGCTTACTAAGTAATACTTTTCATCATTTTATGTTGTTGTTCTAATGCAGTATGCAATGCAGGGACAGTTAATCTTTATGCCATAAGCAAGGGCTGCACCGCTGTTATTCTTTTAGTACTTCCCAGGGAAACGTATAACTTAAAGATATGCTACGGACGCGAGTAATACTACCCCCACAAAGCTCTAAGATCAAATTAGACAGGGACCTATGGTTTAATGTGGATTTCGAACCACTACAAACATCCATGACTGGAACCCAAAACCTGTGGCACCGAGCGCCATCAGGCTCCTTTATCACTTTATAATTATCTTCATCAGTTATCAATCACAAATTAACCACTTAACATAGACAACAAAGTAACCACTATCATCTCTGAACCCAAACATAATAAAAGAGGTGTTTCCAACAGTCTCAACCGTAGTTTAAGAATAACAAGAAATACTACAGTTCATCGGACCCCTTCAACCACTTGAAGGGAAATATCACCATAATTAATTCCCTCCCTCGTAAATATGGGGCAGAATGGTGGCTTTTAAATCTTAAAAGTCCATCCTGGGTCTTATATGAACTTTGTTTTTCCCACGACGCTTTTGTAACCTAGCACACTTCCAGCAATAACATATTTCTGGCTCTATCATGTAAAGAGCAGAGTCAGATTTATGGCACCATAGTTTACTCAAAGTGATTAAATAAAGGAAAGATTAAGTTAAGTCGGTGGGCTTAATTCTTTTGGTTTTAACGTATTACCGGAGGGAGCTAAATCCCCCGGTAACTAATATGCTGGCCGCTTTTATGGCAATATTAAATTTTGCCCGATGACAGATAAGAATAAAAACAAAAGGAAGTGTTTTGTGTTGGCAGAAGCCTGTCTCTGTGTTCTGGGATTTTCTTTGCCTTTGAAAATATTATTATCAGAGGATAATAAAATTTCAAAGTAAATACTGTAAAAAAAATGTCACCTTTGAAATTATAACCTTGGATTGTTTTAGTTGTAATTTTTATTCTGTATAACGTAATCCTATTAGTTTGCTGTATTCTGAAAGTATGTTAACAAAATTTAAAAGGAAGTTATTTGCCCTTTTTCAGTAAAAAAGCATACTAATATTACTTAAGAAATATAAAATCTAGCAAAAAAGAATCTATATTTTGTTAAATAAAGCATATTTATGAATAACAGGACTTAATATTTTTAATATTTCTAACAAGAAAGGAAATTAATCAAAAGTATGAGAAAGTGTCCATTAAAAATGCATTACTCACACACCACTACACTGCCTGTTAATTAAAAATATATATTTAATTATTTGGAATGTGTAAAGTTTTATATTTAAACATTATTTTAACATGTGAATAAAAAAAAAGCAAACAAATTCCTTTTACAAAAATAAGAAATTTCTGTTGGTGGCTAAATTCATGTTTTTCATCTATCTATTTTTTTTTTTTTTTTTTTTTTAACAGATTCTTGCTAATTTAAAATTTTTAACTGATTGTGATATATTTAAAAATATTTGAAATTATTAAAATAGTTTTTTTCGCCATATACAAATCATAATAGTTTTTCGATAAATAATAATTATGTTGTAAATATCATAATTTGCTAACATTTTACCTTTTAATGAAGCTTAATTAAATATTAAAACTTCAAGTTAAGGGATGTTTGGAAATTAGATGGAAAATATTTACTTATATATTTTTCACTTCTATTGTGTGGTCAAAAAGAGTAAATTTGTTTTTCATACTATTTAAGTGCATTGTAAAAACCGAACGTATTTTCTTGTGAACCCAATATATTTCGAACCTTTTATTCTTATTTTATTAATATTTTTTTCATACTACAAATCATTTATATTTCATTTTTATTTGTGCATTTTTATTAGTGAGATGAAATATTAATTACTAACGAACATTATTTTTTTAGATATATCGTTGCTATGACTGTCTTCATTAAATAAAAAGAAAAAAGAAGGATTTAACAAGTTTTGCAATGTTTACCTTGCTGCAAAGGTTATATCGCTGATTATCGTCGTTATGACTGCCTTCATTGAATAAAAAAAAAATGTTTAACAAAGTTTTTGTAATGTTTGCCTTGCTTAAATGATTTTTATGTTATTGGTTATTGTTTATGGTTGTCATCATTGACTAAAAAGACCAATAAGGATTTATAATGATTACTTTGTCAAGGTTATATGATTGGTTATCGTTGTTATGGCTGCCTTCAAAAAGAAAAATAAAAGGATTTAGCAAAGTTTGTGTAATGTTTACCTTGCTGAAATTTTTTAAAATTAGGATGATGTAAAATTCGTTATTACATATATACATTATATATTTAAACAAATATATGCTTAATGGAGCACAATGGAACAACAGTCATATCTGCTCGTAAAAGCCCAATGTCTTAAAAATTGAGAATATAAAATATTTTCTAATATTTTTAAATATTTTTATATTAAATTAAAAATATAGCATAAAATGCTGAATCCCTTTCTGTGTTCTACAATACCATTTATAATTTAAGCTCATAAGAAATCTCAGAAATATTATTTTAATTAAAAATAATGTATATAAATGTTCAAAAACGTTTCAATTGTAATTTATTTTTTGCACATGTATTTTTGATAGCTGCTTATCACTTGAACAAAAATAGGTTCCTAATTAAATACGCACAAAAACATTTTTCATTCAGCAGTAGACCTGAAAATAGTCTTAGAAATGTAAATATGTTAATAAATCAGTAAAAATAGAAAAAAAAATTTAATTATGTTAGGCAAACATAAAAGACAAGTACATATTGACTTACTACGGCAAAAAATATTATTATTAACAGAAAGAAGAAAATTATTAACAGTAATATGTATTGAATTGTCAGTAATTAAAGATTAGACATATGTGATACTTACAATTTACAGACAATAATAATAAGCCAATGAATTAGTTTTCTTATGTTAAATTTGAAAATATTAGTATTTATTGAGTAAATATTAATCCTAATAAGACACTTAACAATAACGAATGATGCGGTTTCAGTAAAAATTATATTGTTATGAGCAATTTTATTGTTTTCTTTCAGTCACATTGTTTTGTAATACTAACAATATTTAACTTATGAACTAAATATGCGATATAGCGGGTTAACTATTGTTTAACGTTCAAAAAATATATATGTTTTTTAAAAATAAATTTATCAAAAAAAATCATAGATTTTTTCAAAAAAATATTTTATACAAATCTTTGTAATTATCGAGTGTAAACATTGATACATAATTTATTTAATGTGTTATAAATAATATTGTCTAATAAGACCTAACGTTTTTCGGATTGCCGTCAACAATATATATATATATATATATTTTGTACTTTAAATTTAATTTAAAGGTATCTCAGAAAAAATATTATACAAAAATAAACAGAAAATTTTTTTTTAAATAATCAAATTGCATTATTCAAGACGATACAAAGCCTAAACGAATTTAAGGCTTGTTAATATAATAATTTTAATGCAGAAAAAACTATGTTAAAAAATATTTTTAGAAAACATGAGTTAAGAGACGAAAAAAATTAGGGAAAAAATTTAAAGAATATAATGAATAAAAACAATTTATTAATTTGCTTTTCTTGCCATGAAACGCTATTACTGTTCGATAATTTTTTTAAAAAGCCAATATTATTTCTAAATAACAAAACCATTAAATATTTATGTGTTATCTCGTATTTTTCCCTTTGCCCTCTTTTAGACGACCAAACACACAAAACAACAAAGATACTTTTTATTATAGATACAGTTCCTTTCAAAGAGCAATCATTCTCGTCGTAAACAAACTTAACAGTGTTGTTCACTCTGTCAGCCTCTTAGCATATATCAGTTATTACGTCACGCTAGCTACGCCATCTATCGGTAACAACAGAATTTATAAAAAATAATTTACATTCAGGCATCCTGACTAGGGAAATTTACCTCAATTGTTATTCAAGCTTCTAACACAAGCGTCCTAGAGAAACAAAGCCAATAACAAATTCACCATGTCACAATGCCAAAATAGGCATAAAACAACAAATATATACATATTTTGTTAATCCTAAATAAGTAACAATTATGTAGACACAAATAAAAATGTTTAATCAAATCATTCACATAACTCAGTAACAACAATAAAATAATCAGTAAATAACAAGTAAGTAATAAGCAAGTAAATTCAATGTAAACAAATGAGTTAAAGTTGAAATTAAATAACTTATTTTCATTTAGTTAGTTATTTTCCGTAGAAAATTGTCTTTTGTACAGGCACACTTTGGATTACATCTTCGTTCAGAGTAGCTAAAGTCGTTGTTTTAAAAGTCACAGGTAGCTAAGGAATCAGTTTTTTTTTTTTTGCATATGCCTTTAACTTCCTTACGCCATGTGCCGTAGTAGTATAAAATATCGCTGCTCTTCTCCCTAGTTTGGTGAATCTACTGGAGTGTCCTTTGAAGCACATCAGTTTATGATTAAAGGATGTTAAATATTTTGGCTTGCTTTTGTTGGTTCTTCTCATATTGTATTTTTGTCGAAGCCCTTTTTTCATAACCACAACTTGTCTGCGTGACTTATTAAATTGGTTGTTTTTCTGCATTCTTATTGTCTAATATTTATCTTTTTGCATATATTTTTCGGTCTCAGGTCCGGGTTTTTGGATCATGGAATCTAAGTCTCTCCTCACACTCTCAACAACTCAGTTTACATTATATTCCACTTTGTTAAAATCTTGGTGAGTAACTAATTTTGTAGCATTTGGAAAGGAGTATTGTTGGTTGTTTTGCTTAAAACATTTTTAGATTTTTACTAATTCTTTTATTTTCAAGTCCCAGTCTTTGAGTCTTGATCTTCCGTGGATACTGCTAATAATAATGCAATGAACTCTATCAACCATGCCATTACTTTGTGAGTGCTTTGAAGAGTTATAGCTCATGTTCTAATGAGCTATACCATTTCTTCAACAAAACTTCTCTAAACCTTGTGAGGTGTAACTAAAACCCCAATTGTTAATGATTCGATGTGGTAAGCCAAAGTTATTGAGAAATTTTTCAATGCTTTCTGAATGTAGTTATATTTCGCAGTTTCCTCAGATATGAACCATAGAACCTTGTAAAAATTATCGATGATGACCAAATATATTTGTTACCATCTTTGGAACTTATTACAAATCAGTTCAAATGCAAATCGTTGAATATGAATTGAAAAATAGGTCCATATTTAAAGGAGCTTAATGGGATATATCCTTATTATTTATTTAAGGGCCTTGTTCATTATAAACATTCTAAGCGACACATCAATATGTGTTTCTTTACGTCGGCGTTTCACTGTAGAAACCAATACATTTCTTGAATTTTACTCACTTAGTTTATCGAAATTGAAAAATCTATTAAGCTCAGTTCTGAAACTCGATGATTACTTTTGCATGGTTGAATACTATAACGTGAATAGCTTTTTTCTATCGTGCTTGATCGCTATAACCTTTTCTACTGAAAATGTGTTATAATATTTTGCTCGGCTTTTGTTCTTTTCAGAGATTTTTCTTTCTTGTGAAAACAGAAATGATCTTATCAATTTGGGATCTGCTCTATGAATCACCGAACTTTTTCGTCAAAGGGACTTCCGTAAGATAAACTTCTAGACTCCTTTCGGTGATCTGAACACCACAGCCCATGTGTTCAATAGGTGCACAGGAGGAGCTGTACTCATTGCATCCACATGAGACATCTTAAACCTGGTTTGTGCCTTACTTCAAACTCGTACTCTTGAATAAGGTAGTTCCATCTAGCAATTTGATGATTTGTTGATTTCTTTGTGTTTATATAGACTAAGGCTCAGTGATTATAGTAAATTTTATTCCGAGCAAAAATTGTCGAAGTCTGCCCAAAGTCCACACTACCGTCATCAATTTTAGTTTGCTAGAATGATAGTTTTTTAACAGGTGGTGTCCTTTTACTGATTTCTTTTTACTTTCTAAACTCCAGTGACTATCTGTTCCTCTCTGTCCATCAGAGGAAGCATCGGTGTGTACCACAGTCAATGCTTCGGAATGATAATGAGCAACTTTAGGAAAATGCTTTCCGAGAATTCAAGGGTAATCTGTTTTCCTGTTTTCGATCCATTCAAAGTGCTTGTCCTTTGGAATTAAGGAGGATTATGTTAGGGATATACACGGATGTACTTCTTAGCATACTTTGGAACAAATCTTAAGAAATCAGTCAAGCTCAAGAAACAGCAAGAGGATTTTTAGGTTGGGGAATTTCGCCATTGCTTCCATTTCCCGTACTGCTGGCTTTATTCCTTCTTCATTGATCATGAAACCCAAAAAGTTAACTTCCTGCTTGTTAAATTCGCATTTGGAGAATTTGAATGTCACGTTATCTTTTCTTAGACATTCAAGTACTTCCCTCAATCTTTTCATAATCTCGTACCGATTTTTAATTGCTATCAATATAGCTTCCAAATAATACAAGCTTTCGAGTTCAGTAGTGACCCAAAGACATAGTGCATTAATTTCTGAAACTCCGCCCGTGCATTAACTAATCCAAAAACCATTCTTTTGAATTGATCTGTTTCATTCGGTGTTATAAACGCGGTTATTAATTTCAATTCTCTCTCGATGGATAACTAAATATGCGTGAGTCCATTCTAGCATTGTGAATATTGTGGAAATTGCTAAACACTGAAGTAAGTCATCTATTCCAGATAAAGGGAATTTATCTTTAATTATTTGACTATTTAACTTCTTGTAATCAACAACTAACCTGTGATCTAGTGTTTACTAAGTGTTGTTCCTTTTATCAAGTATACCGGACTAACATACGGCGAACGTGTTTCAGAGTCAATACCATTTTCCTTCCATTCCTCACTACATCCTTGACGATCAACTTACAGTTGCTTTCGTCTTATACGGTAATGCACTAATAGATTTATTCCCTCTACTACCTTAACACACATTTTAGTTAGTGTTGTACGCCCTAATTCACCCAATTTCATTGCATAGCAGTCCGTAAACTCATTGAATAAATCTGAAATTTTTCTTTTATTCTAAATTGGTGTTCCTTCGTCAAATCTAATTTCCCTCGTTTCTATTAAACGCTTATTTTCCTTTATTACATTCACGTAACAACTCTCCTTATTAACCAAAAAAATGGTGTATAATTCAATTACTCTACCTACACACTGATTTCCCTTCAATAACACATTTTCATTACTTATATTGATAAATGGAACTACAGTTACGCAATTCTTTATTTCTAACAAGAAATCACAACAGTCTTCTGTTCCCTCTATAATTACCAAGCTGTCATTAACCAAAGTAGTGTAAACCCTTATATAAAATTATAGTAAATTTTACACGAATATTTCAATTCCTCTATGTCCTAATTCATTGCACATTCCCTGTTAAGCAAATTGGTTATATCTCTGCATAATAAAAATGAAATTTATTCCCAATGCGATCAAATGATATGTTTTCCCTATCCAAAAGGGATCTCCCAATTAACAAATCGTGCGGTAAGGCGTCGTCTCTAACAATAAGCATTTCAGCCCCTTTTACTTCAACGCTATCCAGGAAATATCTACCATCGCCTTTCCTTGCGTGCACGCGGTACACATCTTAACATCTCCGAAACAGTACATTACGTTTGTAGCTGGATCTATTTTTAGTTGCAGCTTCTTCGCTACGGAATTTCTACAAATGACGGAATGGCTCCCAGTATCAATCAGAGTTGCAAATTCCGACGGACACTTGTTAATCCCTGCAATTTTAATAAAAGATGATGCCTCGCTCTTTCCGCCCTCACCAAGCTGTGATCTCTTTTCGATACATGGCTTCCTTCATTCCGTTGAGTTCCTTCGCCTTGCCTGTTAACACCCTACTCTCTAATTTGATCAAATTTATTTTATTAGTTTTTGACACGCTCTAGCAAAATGCTTATTCTTGTTGCAAACGGAGCATCTCCTGCTATCTCTCTGCATTGGACGCTGCCCTTCTGTCTGACTTCTATATAAATTATTATGACTTTCGTTTCCAAATCGTTCGTTAATGAAATTAGGATTGGTTTTCCTATCATTTAACGTCGATTTCGGCATACTCGGAGTTTTATTTGTGTTTCATTGTATATGTTTTGATTTCCGTTTATGAATTTGGGCAAGTTACTTTCGTTTAGTACATTTTCATATTGGTCTTGTTTATTCGCTAGTTCTGATGCTTCAACTAATTTTATCTACTCATCCACAAAATGTTCAATTGCAATGATTACAATGGAAACTTCCTTTTTAATTGATCTATTATGATCAACTCTCTAAGATAATCAAAATAATTTAGATTAGGTACCGCGTAACCATTCATTTGTTTTGTAATTCGCTAGCAAAATCTATCTATGCATTTTTTGTACTGTTCGGCATAATCAAAAAAATTTTGTTAGAATTTATCAGGGGCTTATTTAAAAATTATTTAATAGTAAATCCTTAATACTACTGTGTCCAAATAGTAAGACCAATTTTCAATTTAAAATTCCCGGGCGTAATGGAATTTCATTTTTTTTTCTTTTTTAGGATGCTGGCACTGTAATTGAGATCTGTGTGAAAATTGACGTCAAAATATCCATTGGTGTTTGAGCTACGCTTATCTTTGTGAGACGCTAAAACTGATTCCGACAATTTTTAAAATGTCTGAATTAATTGAGCGAAGAACTTGCATTAAATTTTCTTTGCGGAAATGTATAGAATGTTACAGAATTCCTTCGGTGAGCATTCCTATACCGGAAAAGAAATGTTTAGAAAGGGTAAAAGCAGTTCAAAGAAGGCAGAGAACGCGTTGAAGACGAAGAGCAGTCTGGTAAACCATCAACCTCAACCGACGAAGTTCACGTCCAAAAAATTATATATTTGGTGCTTGCAAACCAAAAAAGGATCTTTAGTGCTTCAAAAGGATCGGTCCATTCCATTTTGGGCCTTTTGGACCTCGTCAAATCTCGATTGGTTCTGAAAACACTGAATGCGCCAGCTCACAATGCATTGATTCTTCGTGACTTTTTCGCCGAAAATGAAACCCATTTCGTTCCACAACCACTCTATTAACACCGTGCGACTTCTGGCTATTCCCTAAACTCAAAAGACCGCTCCGGCGACACCGTTTTGAGTCGATTGAAGAGATTCAACGTGAATCGCCGCGAGCTTTGAAGGCCATCCCAGCCGCTGACTTTTTAGCATGCATTGAGGATTGGAAAAAAAGTTGGCATAAGTGCACTGTGTCCGGAGGGAGTACTTTGAGGATGATGAAATAAATATGGAAGAATTAATAAAGAGTTTTTGAAAAAAAAAAAATAATTGGTTTTACATTTTGGGCACAATAGTGTGTCCATTGCCATTGTGTCCATAGCCATAGTCCAGTCCATAGCCAACTCTTGTGATAATTTTTATTCTGATAAGATAATAAATTAACGGGCTAGCCCAATGGTTCTTAGGACTTAAACGTTTAAATTGTTATTCAAATAATATAAATTAAAAACTGATGTCTCCATCACGCGTTTCATATTGTTACATTATTTTAGTAATCCTGTAACTACTAGAAATTTCATTTCCGTTTCTATTTTCGCTTGATACATTACTTTTTCCTATCCTTAATTTTTAAATTCGAATTGCCTTTCTAATTTGCGCTCCTTTAGATTTTTTTTTCTCTAGTAGCAATTTTAGCTTTTAACAAATCATCATCACAATTTCTTCATTGTTTACATTTCGTAGTTAACTCTTTAATTTCGATAACAACTGCGTTATCAGGTATTAATAAAGAACTTATTAATAAAGAACTTATACATTTAATTAAATAGTTTATCCTAATGAAACTATGAAAATTGTATACACGTATTAAAACGCATACATATGATTATTAATTCTTTAATTCTTAAATTACAAATATTTTACTAAAAACCTATTTTATACTAAAATATAAATAATTATTTTATTTACTTTATTCTAAAATATAAATAAATATTTTCTAAACAATAAACATTCTAATTCTTTTTAAAAATTAAGTATTTCTTACAAAATCCATTTCAAAAATATATTTTAAATTTAGTTTAAAAAAGTCAAACGAATATCCAAGCAAAATCGTTGAAATTTTGAATAATTGATTGAAAATTATAGTTTGAAAATTATAAAAGTGATAACAATAATTTGAAAATATAAATTATTTAATAATAGCTTCAAAAAAAAGTTCGAAAATCATAAAAGATTAAAATGTTTTAGTGAGGCTATAAACTTCTTAAAGTACTCAATTAAATCAATGCAATTTATATTAGCATAATATGGAAAATGTGTCCACCAGAATGTAATAAAGATGTGATGAAACAAAAGTAGTTACTTTCTTAAATGTTGTAAATGGCGATGGATAGACGATGGCGAGAAGCCTTCTTTTTGCAATGAAAATCATTGCAAATTATGGCATTAGTTATAGTATTCTAATCCCCAAATTATTTAAATTATATTTCTAAAAGAATTCTGATAATATAAAAAAAATAACCATCAAAAATATAATTTTACCCCAGATATTACAACCAACGTTGCAAAATTTTATTTTTATCTGCATTAATGACATCAATAGTTACTGTAAAGGATGCAGATTATTTCCCATCATGTGAAATAGCACTTATTTCAAATGAGACGTACATAATAATGGTTAATAACGTTTCCCTTGTTAATTTTAGTTAATTACAGTTAGCATATCTCATATTCTTAATGGAGTCTATTAATTAAATATAACATAATGATATTAAGTATTTATACGTTTTATTATATGTTATAAAATATTTGTATGCGAGTTAATTTAACGATAAAACAATCTTATGTAAATAAATAATTAAAAAAAATTAATGTCTTCAATATTGCAATGGTATTATATATTAAAGTGATTCAAATCCAAATGTACACATTACGTAAAACGTATGTTGATATGTCAATTATGACTAAAATTACTGAATTGACAATGGTCTAGTCTAAATATTATTTTCGAGTTCTCTTCATTAAAAAGAAAAAGTATTGGCAAAATTATGAAATTAAAAAAAGTATTGGCAAAATTATGAAATTGACAAAATAATGAGCGAAAACAAAATCAGTTTATGTTTAGTACTTTGTATGCATACCTTCTGCATCTATAACAGCTTGTAATCTATTTCTCATAGAGGAAACTAATGTCTTTGTTGTACTGTTGGGAATTTTTGTGCCACTCTTGCAAGGGTAAACTTTTTGATGTCGTCTTTACTTGAAATTTTATGTTTCTTGATTTCTAGATCCAGCAGGTGCCATAAATGTTCAATTGAATTGATGTCAGGCGATTGAGGTGGGGTTTTTAATTGGCGAGGAACATTGTAGAGTAGCCATTCAGATTCGCTATTCGGTATGTCTTGTTGAAAAACGAATAATGTTCCCAAGCCAAGATTTTGGGCTCTGATGTACTGAATAAGTTATGGCGCAAAATGTCAATGTATGTACGTTCTGTCATAATACCATCAATAAAATGCAGGCTGTCAATTCTATTAGCTGCCATACAGCCCCAAACTAAGACGCTGCCTCCATCATGTTTTTAAGTAGCAGTTAAACGTTGCTTTTCCAATTCAGTATTTGGCCTCCTCCACACATATCGTCGTCCATCACTGCCGAAAATGTTAAACTTTGATTCGTCGGAAGAAATAACTGTGTTCCAAAACTCTTCAGATAAATCAACGTGGGATTTTGCGAAATGTAACCTCTTTCTCCTATTTATTTCCGAGATGAATGGTTTCTTTTTCTAGCTGCCCTTCCATAATAACTTCTCTCGTGTAAAACATTCCGTACAGTCTGTATGCTGAAAGTCTTTTGCAAAGTGAAAGCAACATCTCTAGCTATCTGGGGTGCACGTATTTTAGGGTTTTTCTTAACCTTGTTAATAATGACACGTTCTTCTCTTGTAGAAAATATTCGAGGTCGTCCACTTCTAGTCTTATTTTCCGTTGATCCTGTTTCCTTGAACTTTTTTTACAACACTTCTGACAGTAAATAAACTTATATTGAACTGCACTCCTATAGCACGATAAGTTAAACCTTCATTGCTGAGCCTAATAATCGTGTTTTTTAACACTAACGTCCAACTCCTTCGATTTCGAAGTCATTTTACTGCAGTAATCGCAAAATAATGCATAGACACTTTTGGTGTAGTTTTGCAGACTTTATACCTGTAGAGTTTCTAATCAGTCGAAACACGTGACTTCAATATAACAAAATTTGCATAGCAGTTAAACCTTTGCCAATACTTTTTTTTGGCATGCAAATTTTCGTTTTTGAAAGAAAAATCATAGAAAATGCATATTAAAATAAAATTTTTTACTATTTTTATATATCTAAGATGTCTTGTATTTAATTATGATAGCTAAAATTGCATAACATTTTATTTATTTGTCAATATGAATAAATTAAGGCAATTGCCAATACTTTTTTTACCCACTGTACCTCTTCAGTTACATCGTAGATCAATGGCGTGTTACCATCAGTGCTTAAAATGTTACAATGTCAAAACCCAGCAACAACCGACATCGTATTTTTAATTAAGATGACACTGTGACTGAATAAATAATTATTAAGTACATTTCTATATTACTGATTCTTTTTCTTTTTCATTGGTGCAGCAAACGGACGTCTGCCTACTGGAAAATTTTGAAATAGGGTATGTTTTTCTTTTTACGGGGTTCTTTTTATGGTTGTCAGCCCACGCTCAACGTTTTATAGTCATATATTATTAATTTGAGAAACTAATAAGTCTAATATTAATAAGTCTTTTTTGTTTAAGAATATGCATAAAAAATGTAGCTTGAGTTAAAAATAATTTTCTAACATTTTTTTTTTTTTTTCAAATTTGATAGTTTAAAAATTGAGAAATTTAAAAACGTACTTTCTTCATAATTAGTCAGAATATTGAGGGAATATTTAAACCTTTGCTGTATCTTAAAAATGAATATTTTTTTAAATTTAACTCTTCATACAGTTTTATGTGATTAAAATAAAAGCAATGCATTTATGAGATTTTTAAAAATATATTTTGAAAAAGTAGTAATATTATTCTAAAAAATTAAATTTAAATTTCCATCGATTGTAGTATTTACCAGTAAAACATTTCGAAGAACTCGCGCATCGTTTGAAAACAATTGTAATTTGAAGTAACTTTTAGGTAAGGCCATTTTATTAAACTTTAAAGTACGTATTATTTCAATCATTTTCTAAAATTCATTTCCAATTAATGTATTTCATTACATAATAATTTATCACGACTTGTTAACGAGCATTTGTCTTCAATAATAACTGAATTTAGTTTTTGAAACAAATGTCTATCAATTGTAACATGTGTCAGTAAAAGATTTCTAAGAAACTAAAACATCATTTGAAAACAACTATAATTTAAAGCAACCTTTAATCAAAGGCTAATTTATAAAGCTCTGAAGTACAAGTCATTTCAATCATATTAAAAAATGCATTTCCAGTTACATGTCATTACATAAGAGTTTATCACGCTTTGTTAACGAGCATATGTCTTCGCCAGCTCAGTTTAACTTTGAAACAAATTTCCATCAATCGTAACATTTATCAGTAAAACATTTCGGAGAAACTAGTACAACATTTGAAAACAACTGTAATTTAAAGCAATTTTTAATCAAGTCTATTTTATAAGTCTCTAAGGCTCTGAAAGCCTTATTAAAGCATCAGAGCCTTATTAAATAATCATTTCATCATTTTCAAATAATACATTTCCAGACAATGCATTTTATTGCATAATTATGTATCGTGCATTGTAAACAAGCATTTGTCTTTACCAATAACTGTAATATAAATATCAATCTTAATCTGTAATACTATTGTAGTCATCATAAATATGTATCACATTTCGAAAGTATCAAAATTCCCTTTCCACTATTACCCCATTTTCTTTATATCAAAATATATCCTTTGATTAGTCGGTTCGTAATGGTGCGCGTATAAAAAAAGGATGTTGAAATATGATGAATGACTTCAATTACTTTATAGGACTTCGTAATATTACTCCCGGTTAAAAATAAAAAATACAACAATCATATTCAAAAAATGTTTTCCAGACAATGTATTTCATTTCAAATTATTTATCATGCATTGTTAACGAGAATTTATCAATAACTGTACTATAAATATCAATTCTAACTGTAATACAATAATATTTCTTATCACAAATATGTATCACATTTCGAAAGTATCAAAATTTGAACCCTTTCTACTATTAACTCATTTTCTTTATCTCAAAATATATCCTTTGATTAGACTGTTCGTAATGGTGGTTGTATAAAAATAAAAAAGAAATATGATGAATGACTTCAATTACTTTACAGGACTTCATAATATTACCCCGATTAAAAAAAAATGTAACAAAACAAAAAATAAAAAAAAAATTCTGCGAGACACATTCGAAAACTCTTTTATTTTTAAATAATTTAGAGACTGCGGGAGTTTTTTTTTTTTTTTTTTTGTAATGAAAATTGCCTTGTGGTTTATGAATACACTTTACCCCAAATAAAATATCAAGGCTACTTTATAATAATTTTCTAGCTGCTTCAAGGGATTTAAGATATTTGTTACGCTCCGTGTAGTAGTATTATTATTTTTTTTTTTGAGGCATCGCAAAATATCTTGTGTAATTTATTCGTTGAATAAAAATGGAGAAAAATCTTTAATCATTTCAATTTTCAATAGCAACAGATCATTACCATTTTAATGAACTCTTTTAGGGCGACAGTCTTTTACAGCAGGCCTTCCCATAATGCATTGTTCAGTCCACTGCCCGAAAGCGGGTGGAATAAAGAAAAGCAGTGATGTAAAAAAAAATGGTGCAAAAATATTTTAAACAGCCAAATCAAGTATTTGCAATTTCTGAATATCGCCAAAAGGTAATTTAAAATACATAACGAAACAAAAGAAGCAAGATGGAAGAAGAAAAAAAAATAATAATCGCAAATACTGTTCAGATTAGCATACATCTTTCGGAACACTGATTATGTTTTATTCTTCCCCAATACCTCGTCTTTGTTCAATGCTTCTTTTGAAAATTTTACTACAGACGCAGGCACAGTTAATTAAGACTAATAATGACTTTAGCGAAATAAACATTTGTTCAAGTAATCGCTTGCAATTAAGCCTCCATGGCTTCAGAGAAAAAAAAAAAGGAAAAATATTCTTATGTTTTGAGATTTAAATATTAATGTGCCAATAAAGCAAACAACTAAAAGACCAACAAGGGAGAATTTGAACTGAACCTCTTTGTCAAGAACAGATGAGCTATTTAATTGTAAATATTTGTAAATAGAGTTCTTTAACCGCAATTTTATGACATAATTAACTTAAAGTAAGAGTTGTTCTTTTATAAACACTAGGTTTTTTGTTTTACTGTTTTTCGTAAATATATGTCAATCATAATCCAACAATATTCTTTCTAAAATGTGGTTTAAAACATATAAGAGAAATCCTAAATATAATTTCAATATAAAAAAAGAATCAATGTTCTATTTTTAAATCAATTTTTTGCTAATAAGAATTTACTGAAATCAATGCGTCATACAATGAACAACGTACTTGTAAATGTCTCATACGTCAAACAACTGTCTCATACCATACATCATACAATGAACAACGTGCTCATAAATTTATCATGAACAATGAACATGAACATCATATGCTCATAATCAGATGCGCATAAAATTAATGTCCTCATATCTCATTACTTTTTAAAAGAAAATGTCTCATACTAATACCTCATACAATATGTTCTAATACATGCAACAACGTACTTCATGTATTGCACATCATATATTCATAATAATTATTTTTATAAATTCCATTAATTTAAAAAATATCATTTAGTTTTAACTAAGAAAACTGCTAGCCAAAAAGCTTACAAAGTAATACTTTTTCATCACTTTATGTTGTTGTTCTAATGCATTTGGCAATGCAGTGATATCATTAATGCCAAATGCCAAAAAAGCAAGGGCTTAAGATAACCGCTGTTACTCAGGCTTCTTTTAATTATCTTCATCAGTGGAACACAAATTAACCACTTAAAGACAACAATGTAACCACTATCATCTCTGAACCCAAACATAATAAAGAGGTGTTTCCACAATTACTCAACCCCAAAGCTCTACGATGAAATATTCAACCACCAGGACCATAATTACTGGTTTAATACAATGTCTTGTGGATTTCGAAATACTGAACAAACATCCATCACGTTGGAATATCAGCAATTAACATTAATTTAAAAAATATTAGTGCGCTAAGAAAACAGCGGAAACTTATAAGTAATACTTTTTATCACTTTATAATTATCTCAATCAGTATCATTCACAAAATTAACCACTTATCCTAGACAACAAAGTGACCGCTATCATCTCTGAACCCAAACATAATAAAGAGGTGTTACCAAACAATTAGCCTCAACCGAAGTTTAAGAATAACAAGAAATACTGCAGTTCATACCCCTTCAACCACTTGAAGGGAAATATCACCCATAATTAATTCCCTCCCTCGTAAATATGGGGCAGAATGGTGGATTTTTAAATCTTAAAAGTCCATCCTGGGTCGTATATGAACTTTGTTTTTCCCACGACGCTTTTGTAACCTAGCACACTTCCAGCAATAACATATTTCTGGCTCTATCATGTAAAGAGCAGAGTCAGATTTATGGCACCATAGTTTACTCAAAGTGATTAAATAAAGGAAAGATTAAGTTAAGTCGGTGGGCTTAAATCTTTTGGTTTTAACGTGTTACCGGAGGGAGCTAAATCCCCCGGTAACTAATATGCTGGCCGCTTTTATGGCAACATTAAATTTTGCCCGATGACAGATAAGAATAAAAAACAAAAGGAAGTGTTTTGTGTTGGCAGAAGCCTGTCTCTGTGTTCTGGGATTTTTCTCTGCCTTTGAAAATATTATTATCAGAGGATAATAAAATTTCAAAGTAAATACTGCACAAAAAATGTCACCTTTGGAATTATAACCTTGGATTGTTTTAGTTGTAGTTTTTATTCTGTATAACGTAATCCTATTAGTTCACTGTATTCTAAAAGAATGTTAACAAAATTTAAATGGAAGTTATTTGCCGTTTTCAGTAAACATACTAATATTACTTAAGGAATATAAAATCTAGCAAAAAAGAATCTAGATTTTTAAATAAAACATATTTATGAATAACAGGATTTAATATTTCCATTAAAAAAAGTGTCCATTAAAAATGCATTCATTACCTACACATCACTATACTGCCTGTTAATAAAAAATATATTTAATTATTTGGAATGTGTAAAGTTTTATATTTAAACGTTATTTTAACATGTGAATAAAAAAAAGCAAAATAAATTCCTTTTACAAAAATAAGAAATTTCTGTTGGTGGCTAAATTCAGGTTTTCATCTTTCTATTTTTTTTTTTTTTTTAACAGATTCTTGCTAATTTAAAATTTTTAACTGATTGTGATATATTTAAAAAATATTTGAAATTATTAAATATTTTTTTCGCCATATACAAATCATAATAGTTTTTCGATAAATAATAATTATGTTGTAAATATCATAATTTGCTAACATTTTACCTTTTAATGAAGATTAATTAAATATTAAAACTTCAAGTTAAGGGATGTTTGGAAATTAGATTGAAAATATTTACTTATATATTTTCATATCTATTGTGTTGTCAAGAAAGTAAATTTGTTTTTCATACTATTTAAGTGCATTGTAAAAACGTAACGTATTTTCTTTTAAACCCAATATATTTCGAACCTTTTATTCTTATTTTATTAATTTTTTTTTTTCATACCACAAATCATTTTATATTTCATTTTTATTTGTGCATTTTATTACTCCATTGGGATGAAATATTATTACTAACGAACATTATTTTTTTAGATATATCGTTGCTATGACTGTCTTCATTAAATAAAAAAAAAAGAAGGATTTAACAAGTTTTTGAATGTTTACCTCGCTGCAAAGGTTATATCGCTGATTATCGTTGTTATGACTGCCTTCCATGAATGAAAAAAAAAAGTTTAATTTTATACAAACTTTTTTTATAAAAATGTTTGTCTTGCTTAAATGATTTTATGGAATTGGTTATTGTTGCTATTTTAACATTAAAAAATGTACCAATACAAATTATAAAACCAAGTTTTTTAATTACCTTGTTGCAAAAGGTTAAATGTTACTGTTATGGCTTTTGAGATTCTAATTCCAAAGCAGTTTGTTTGTTCACCTTCCTTAAATTAGATTTTAAATTTTAAATATAAATCCTTTTTACTAGGGACTATATAACCCCCCACAATGGAAGCTCGCAAATTACGTGGGTTCCGTAAGTAATGGCTCGCTATAATGAACGTGTTTTCAATGGGGGGGAAGGGGGTATTAAATTAAAATATATAGCAGCCAATTATAAGGGGGGCTGAATCTGTTGTCGTACCCTACTTAATAGAAGGGGTTGCCTTTTATGTGCATTTGGGAGGGGGGTCTATTTTGATGTCTTGAGGATTGATCTTCAGCTTTCTGTATGCCTTCGGGCGGTTGGTTGATTTAATTTAAATTGCTAGAGATGATTTAGTTTCATCATTAAAGATGTCTTAAGCAAATCATAATGAAATTATTTCCTTGAACATCTTATTGGATAATCTGACTATTTCAAAAATTTGAGTGAAAATTGGAAAAAGTATTTTTTTTTTTTTTTTTTTTTTTTTGTACAGTCTAAATAACGTGCATCCATTTATAATTTAAGCTCATAAGAAATCTCAGAAATATTATTTTAATTAAAAATAATGTATAGAAATGTTCAAAACGTTTCAAATGTAATTTATTTCTTTCACTGAATTTTTAATAGCTGCTTATCACTTTAACAAAATAAAAAAGGTACCTAATTAAATGCGCACAAAAACATTTTATTCAGCAATAGACCTGAAAATAGTCTTAGAAATGTAAATATGTTAATAAATCAGTAAAAATAGAAAAAAAATTTAATTATGTTAGGCAAACATAAAAGACAAGTACATTTTGACTTACTACGGCAAAAATATTATTATTAACAGAAAGAAGAAAATTATTAACAGTAATATGTATTCAATTGTCAGTAATTAAAGATTAGACATATGTGATACTTTCAATTTACAGACAATTATAATAAGTCAAAGAATTAGTTTTCTTATGTTAAATTTGAAAATATTAGTATTTATTGAGTAAATATTAATCCTAATAAGACACTTAACAATAACGAATAATGCGGTTTCAGTAAAATTATATTGTTATGAGCAATTTTATTGTTTCTTTCAGTCACATTGTTTTGTAATACTAACAATATTTAACTTTGTACTAAATATGCGATATAGCGGGTTAACTGTTTAACGTTCAAATATATATGTTTTTTAAAATAAATGTATCAAAAAAAATCATAGATTTTTTTCAAAAAAATATTTTATACAAATCTTTGTAATTATCAAGTGTAAACAATGATACAAAATTTATTTAATGTGTTATAATTAATATTGTCTAATAAGACCTAACGTTTTTGGTTGCCATCAACAATATATATATATATATTTTTTTTTTACTTTAAATTTATATAATAGGTATTTCTTTAAATTTATTTTTAAAGGAAAAAAATTATACAAAAATACACAGAAATTTTTTTTTTTTAAATCAAATTGCATTATTCAAGACGATACAAAGCCTAAACGAATTTAGACTTGTTAATATAATAATTTTAATGCAGAAAAACTAGGTTAGAAAAAAGAGTTAAGAGACGAAAAAATTTAGGAAAAAAATATAATATAATGAATAAAACAATTTATTAGCTTTTCTTGCCATGAAACGCTATTACTGTTCGATAATTTTTAAAAAAGCCAATATTTTTCTAAATAACAAAACCATTAAATATTTATGTGCTATCTCGTTTTTCCCTTTGCTCTCTTTTAGACGACCAAACACACAAAACAACAAAGATACTTTTATTACAGATACAGTTCCTTTCAAAGTGCAATCATTCTCGTCGTAAACAAACTTAACAGTGTTGTTCACTCTGTCAGCCTCTAGCATATATCAGTTATTACGTCACGCTAGCTACGCCATCTATCGGTAACGACAGAATTTATAAAAATTAATTTACATTCAGGCATCCTGACTAGGAAATTTACCTCAATTGTTATTCAAGCTTCTAAACACAAGCCTCCTAGAGAAACAAAGCCAATAACAAATTCACCATGTCACAATGCCAAAATAGGCATAAAACAAAATATATACATATTTTGTTAATCCTAAATAAGTAACAATTATGTAGATACAAATAAAAATGTTTAATCAAATCATTCACATAACTCAGTAACAACAATAAAATAATCAGTAAATAACAAGTAAGTAATAATCAAGTAAATTCAATGTAAACAAATGAGTTAAAGTTGAATTAAATAACTTATTTTCATTTAGTTAGTTATTTTCCGTAGAAAATTGTCTTTGTACAGACACACTTTGATTACATCTTCGTTCAGAGTAGCTAAAGTCGTTGTTTTAAAAGTCACCATGAACCCAGTCTATTAGAATCAGTTCTGTTTGACCATGCCTTTAACTAGCATACATAGTAGTATAAGAATGTCCTTTGCTCTTCTCCCCTGGTTGAGTGAATCTATAGGTGTCCTTTGAAGCACATCAGTTATGATTAAAGGATCTTGATATTTTGGCTTGGCTTTTTTGTTGGTTCTCATATTGGTATCGAATCTTTTTCATAACCACAACTTGTCGTGACTTATTAGTGGTTGTTTTCCATTTCTTATTGTCACAAACATTATTATCTTTTTCTGCATATATTTTTCGGTCTCGAGTCGAGGTTTGAATCATCCAAGAATCAGTCTATCCTCTGCACTCTCAACAATTCGTTTACGTATAATTCCATTGTTAAATCTTGGTGAGTAACAGTGCAGCATTTGGAAAGGAGTATTGTTGGTTGTTTTGCTTAAAACATTTTTTAGTTTTTACCACTTCTTTTTCCCACTTGATCTATGATCTTCCGTGGTTACTGCTATGGTTGGAATAATGATGCAATGAACTCTATCAACCATGCCATTACTTTGTGAATGCTTTGCAATATATAGAGTTTAGAATATGAGCTATACCATTTCTTCAAAAAAACTTCTCTAAACCTTGTGAGGTGTAACTAAAAACCCCAATTGTTAATGATTCGATGTGGTAAACCAAAGTTATTGAGGAAATTTTTCAATGCTTTCTGAATGTAGTTATATTTCGCAGTTTCTCAAAGATATCAACCATAAGAGCCTTGTGAAATTATCGATGATGACCAGTAAATATTTGTTATCTTTGGAACTTATTACAAATGGATTCAAGTAATCGATATGAATTATTGAAAATAGTCTCTTTAAAGGGCTTAATAGGATATATCCTTATTATTTACCCTAAGGAACCTTGTTCATTAAACATTCTAAGCACATCAATATGTGTTTCTTTTTACGTAGCGTTTCACTCTTAGAAACCAATACATTTCTTGAATTTTACTCATAGTTTTATCAATTGAAAATGTTAGCTTAGATTCTCAAAACTTGACTGCAGTACTTTTGTGCATGGATTTAGATACTATAACGTAAATAGCTTTTTTTCTATCGTCTTGATCGCTATAACCTTTTTTCTACTGAAAATGTAATTTGCAATATTTTTGCTTTCGGCTTTTGTTCTTTAAAATTTTTTCTTTCTTGAAAACAGAAATGATCTTATCCAATTTGGGATCTGCTCTATGAATCACAAGAACTTTTTCGTCAAGGGGACTTCGTAAGATAAACTTCTAGACTCCTTTCGATCAATTTAGCCATCGTGTCTTCAGTTTTTAAGGGAGGAGCTGTACTCATTGCATCCACATAAGACATCTTAAACCTGGTCTGTGCCTTACTTCAATCTCGTACTCTTGAATAAAGTAGTTCCCTCTAGCAATTTGAGGATTTTTGATTTCTTTGTGTTTATATAGAAGGCTTGACAATCGGTGACTATAGTAAATTTTATTGCTGTCAAAATCTGTCCAAAGCCACACTATCGTCATCAACTCGTGGGTGTTTTAAGCAGGCGTCGTATTTTTACTGACAGCATACACTAAATTCCAGCGACTAGCTGTTAATTTTTGTAGGATTACACCCGAGAGTCCATCAGATTAAGCATCGATGTATACCACAGTAAATGGTCTGATCAACTATAGGTTTGTTTGTTAGATTGCCCTTGAGTTCTCGAAAAGCATTTTCCTGTTTTTCAATTCATTCAAAGTTTTGTCCTTTAAAATTAAACACGTTATGAATATACACGAGTGTACTGTCTTCTCAGCATACCTTGAAACAAATCTTAAGAAATCAATTAAGCTCAAGAAACAGCGTGAGCATTCTTAGCTTGTGGAGTTTCGCTATTGTTTCCACTTTCCTTATTTTTATATTTATTCATTCTTCGTTGATCATAAAATGCAAAAAGTCAACTTCCTCCTACTCAAATTCGCATTTGGATAAATTAGGTGTCAAGTCATCTTTTCTTGGACATTTAAGTAGTTCTCTCAGTCTTTTCATCATCTCGTACCCATTTTTGTTTGCAGACAATATATCATCCAAATAACATAAAGTTTTCGTGTTCAGTAATGACCCTAAGACATGGTGCATTATCCTCTGAAAATCCGCTCATTCGTTAACTAATCCAAAAACCATTCTTTCGAATTGATCTGTTTCATTCAGAGTTAAGAACGTGGTTATTAATTTCAATTCCTCTCTAAATGGTATTTCTAAATATCCGTGAGTGCAATCTAGCACTGCGAATATTGTGGAAATTGCTAAACACTGAAGTAAGTCATCTATTCCAGATAACGGGAATTTATCTTTAATTATTTGACTATTTAACTTCTTGTAATCAACAACTAACTCGTGTTCTAGTGTTTACTAAGTGTTACTCCTTTTTTTTACTAAGAAAACCATACTAACGTAGACAATACCATTTTCCTTCCTTTCCCTCACTACATCCTTGACGATCAACTTACAGTTGCTTTCGTCTTATACGGTAATGCACTAATAGATTTATTCCCCTCTACTTCCTTAACACACATTTTAGTTAGTGTTGTAGCCCTAATTCACCCAATTTCTTTTGCATAGCAGTCCGTAAACTCATTGACTAAATCTGAAATTTCTCGTTTATACCTAATTGGTGTTCCTTCGTCCAATCTAATTTCCCTCGTTTCTATTAAACGCTTATTTTCCATCATTACATTCACGTAACAACTCTCCTTATTAACCAAAAAAATGGGGTATAATTCAATTACTCTTCCTACACATTAATTTTCCTTCAAACACATTTTCAATTCTTATATTGATAAATGGAACTACTGGTTTACGCAATCCTTTATTTCTAAAAGAAATCACAACAGTCTTCTGTTCCCTCTATAATTACCATGCTGTCATTTACAAAGTAGTGTAAACCCTTATAAAAATTATAGTAAATTTTACACGAATATTTCAATTCCTCTATGTCCTAATTCATTTGCACATTCCATGTTAAGCAAATTGGTTATATCTCTGCATAATAAAATTGAAATTTATTTCCAATGCGACCAAATGATATGTTTTCCCTATCCAAAAGGGATCTCCCAATTAACAAATCGTGCGGTAAGGCGTCGTCTCTAACAATAAGCATTTCAGCCCCTTTTACTTCAACGCTATCCAGGAAATATCTACCATCGCCTTTCCTTGCGTGCACGCGGTACACATCTTAACATCTCGAAACAGTACATTACGTTTGTAGCTGGATCTATTTTTAGTTGCAGCTTCTTCGCTACGGAATTTCTACAAATGACGGAATGGCTCCCAGTATCAATCAGAGTTGCAAATTCCAACGGACACTTGTTAATCCCTGCAATTTTAATAAAAGATGATGCCTTGCTCTTTCCGCCCTCACCAAGCTGTGATCTCTTTCGACACACGGCTTCCTTCATTCCGTTGAGTTCCTTCGCCTTGCCTGTTAACACCCTACTCTCTAATTTGATCAAATTTATTTTATTAGTTTTTGACACGCTCTAGCAAAATGCTTATTCTTGTTTGCAAACGGAGCATCTCCTGCTATCTCTCTGCATTGACGCTGCCCTTCTGTCTGACTTCTATATAAATTATTATGACTTTCGTTTCCGAATCGTTCGTTAATGAAATTAGGATTGGTTTTCCTATCATTTAACGTCGATTTCGGCATACTCGGAGTTTTTATTTGTGTTTCATTGTATATGTTTTGATTTCCGTTTATGAATTTGGGCAAGTTACTTTCGTTTAGTACATTTTTCATATTGGTCTTGTTTATTCGTTAGTTCTGATGCTTCAACTAATTTCATCTACTCATCCACAAAATGTTCAATTGCAATGATTACAATGGAAACTTCCTTTTTAATTGATCTATTATGATCAACTCTCTAAGACAATCAAAATAATTTAGATTAGTACCGCGTAACCATTCATTTGTTTTGTAATTCGCTAGCAAAATCTATCTATGCATTTTTGTACTGTTCGGCATAATCAAAAAATTTTGTTAGAATTTATCAAGCTTATTTAAAAATTATTTAATAGTAAATCCTTAATACTACTGTGTCCAAATAGTAAGACCAATTTTCAATTTAAAATTCCCGGGCGTAATGGAATTTCTTTTTTTTCTTTTTTAGGATGCTGGCACTGTCCTTGAGATCTGTGTGAAAATTGACGTCAAAATATCCATTGGTGTTTGAGCTGCGCTTGTCTTTGTGAGACGCTAAAACTGATTCCGACAATTTTTCAAATGTCTGAATTAATTGAGCGAAGAACTTGCATTAAATTTTCTTTGCAGAAACGTATAGAATGTTACAGAATTCCTTCGGTGAGCATTCCTATACCGGAAAGAAATGTTTAGAAGGGTAAAAAGCAGTTCAAAGAAGGCAGAGAACGTTGAAGACGAAGAGCAGTCTGGTTAACCATCAACCTCCCGACGAAGCTCACGTCCAAAAAATTATATATATTTGGTGCTTGCAAACCAAAAAAAGGATCTTTAGTGCTTCAAAAGGATCGGTCCATTCCATTTTGGGCCTTTTGACCTCGTCAAATCTCGATTGGTTCTGAAAACACTGAATGCGCCAGCTCACAATGCATTGATTCTTCGTGACTTTTTCGCCGAAAATGAAATCCATTTCGTTCCATAACCACTCTATTAACACCGTGCGACTTCTGGCTATTCCTAAGAAAGACCGCTCCGGCGACACCGTTTTGAGTCGATTGAAGAGATTCAACGTGAATCGCCGCGAGCTTTGAAGGCCATCCCAGCAGCTGACTTTTTAGCATGCATTGAGGATTGGAAAAAGTTGGCATAAGTGCATTGTGTCCGGAGGGGAGTATTTTTGAGGATGATGAAATAAATATGGAAGAATTAATAAAGAGTTTTGAAAAATAATTGGTTTTACATTTTGGGCAAATAGTGTGTCCATTGCCATTGTGTCCATAGCCATAGTCCAGTCCATAGCCAACTCTTGTTATAATTTTTTATTCTGATAAGATAATAAATTAACAAAATGGCTAACCCAATCCTTAGGACTTAAACGTCTAAATTGTTATTCAAATAATATAAATTAAAAACTGATGTCTCCATCACTTGTTTCATATTGTTACATTATTTTAGTAATCCTGTAACTACTAGAAATTTCATTTCGTTTCTATTTTCGCTTGATACATTACTTTTTCCTATCCTTAATTTTTTAAATTGAATTGCCTTTCTAATTTGCGCCCTTTTAGATTTTTTTCTCTAGTAGCAATTTTAGCTTTTAACAAATCATCATCACAATTTCATCATTAGCTTTACATTTCGTAGTTAACTCTTTTAATTTCGATAACAACTGGCGTTATCAGGTATTTTACATTTAGAAGAATTAAAGAAATTAAATCTGCCTTTTCCCTTTGCAAGAAAGGCCATTTTTACACACTATTTCAATATTAACAATAAAACAAAATAAGCTCCTAAATACAATTTTACACAGAAATTAAAAAAATAATAATAAAATAAACTCATCAATAATTTCACACAGAAATTAAAAAATAAGTTGCACCAAGAAGGAGTTCCTAGACGAAAATTTCCTGTCACATATCTTCTTAAATCGTTTTCATTTGGGCCGTTAACACATTTGTTCATCCCATTCTTTGTTCCATTTTCCACTAGTATATATTCTAACTAATTATTTATTATAACAATTTCCATAACAGCTATACCTTCTAATCCACAATGAAAAAATTCAGCATATACCTGTCGCAAGTATATTTTGTTAAAAATTGAGCAGTTAAAGCCTACAAAAATCATATATTTTATTTAATATTTAATTTTTAACTTGTTTGGTTAATTAATTCCCATATGCAAAATTATAAATAAAAATTATATTAATATTAATACATAACAAGCTTTATAAAACCTAAGCGTGATAAATTTAGTTTTCTAAAGTTCTAATTTCTAATTCCGGCAATTTCGTCTGAAATTCAGTGAAAGATCATATAAAAGGGAATTGTTTGGCATTGAACTGATGAACCTCCATAAATCTATTTAATAATTTAATCCTTATTTTTATTGTACTTAATACCTGAGATATTTATTGGTCATCATAATAATTTAACATATAGGATATTTTATCAATTAAATAAAGCTGTTGTAAAAAAAAAAGATTGAAGGCCTAAAAGTTATTTGATTTAGTCAATGAATGGAAAATTATTCCAAAATAAATACGTTTTTATTTATTTTAAGCTCATAAAACTAAAATAAAAATATAATTTTAGTTTAAAAGATGTTGTTGCATCAATGTGGAATTTCTCACATGGAATATTGTTCATAATGAGACTTGACAGGAATGTAAACAAAATATCAATCAAAAATGCATTTTCATGATTTATAAATATAATAAAAATGTTTTCAGCTAAAATTTAACTACATAATGTTGTGATTTACTTTCTTTACTTTTTGACTTTTGTCTCAGAAATTCTACATGCAGCAATACTATAAGTGAATTAATTTGTGACTTTTAAAAGGTCTGTGTATGCTCTTAGTCATTTTAATTTTATATACCATGTTAAAATATACATCACTTTTGAATTTTGTCGTTTATTTGTAGCTGTATAAATGCGCAATTGCTGACAAAAAATGCAAGTTAAACCAGACAACAATTTAAAGCATCGCAAAAATACACCAATCGGAAGAGATAATAATACAGAAGAGAATGATGAGATTTCTAAATAAGATGAGATGAGAAAGAGACATTTCTATGTTCTTTTTATGAAAAAAAGGATATGCATTTCTCATTAAACGGGGCAGCTAATTCTTAAACTGTAGGCTATTGAAGATTGTCATTCAAACTTAGTGCTCTACTTTGAACCAGACAATGAAATCCATTTAGAGAATACTCTGTGGAGGATCAGCGAAAGTTGACCTGGAAATGATCTGTTCTGTCAATTGACAAAATGCTCGATGGGCCACAGATACTGCAATTCCGCTCATACCAGAGACCACCACCTTTCCTCTACATAGTTAGATCATCTTCTTTCTTCCCACCTCTAACTCACTTCACACCTCTCGGTGACTATTGCCTCTGTCCCCATCTGACCTCTTCCTCTTCCATCCAATTTAATTTGATACCCCATTTTTTCGTAGTTCCCCTCATTGGCCAGATTCTGTCTCAAAACAGCCATTGGTTTTGTGTGGGGGGGGGATCTTTTACATTAGTCCCCTGGTGGGTGGTCTCCTGATCCCCAGACTGAAACTCCAGTCCGTGAAAACAATCAGTGGCTTAAGGATTCCACTTTAGAGTAGTTAGCTATTAATAATTTTGACTTTCACTATATTTAAAGCTGTCACTATTGTGATATAACTTTTTATTCCCAAACCTGAATGCGATAGAAAAACGCTAATTTGATAATTGGGACCATATAGGCCCCACATAATCGAACTGTTTATTTGCACCTTTACTTATTTTACGATGCAGACCACACAGA
The DNA here is from genome assembly GCA_021605095.1 of Caerostris extrusa. Lineage (NCBI taxonomy): Eukaryota > Metazoa > Arthropoda > Arachnida > Araneae > Araneidae > Caerostris > Caerostris extrusa. Next base: position 31,497 of record BPLR01019440.1, read on the forward strand.
CAGACTTATTCGAAGAACTTTTATTTCTTTCATAAGTCACATATATCTGATGGCAATTTCTTTATTTTTTTTATATATAGAATAAATTTCCAATTACATAACTACACACAAATATTCATCATATAGGTATTTGAGTGTTCTTGATTTTTGATTCATTGATTACTTCATTTATTAGCCACTGCTTATATGAGTTTGGGTTTGAAATCTAATTATATGGAATGAGCAACAAATCGGGTTGCATACAGCTAGTTGAAATATTCATTCCAATTGAATTAACATACATAAGAAATATTAACTATTTAAAGGATCTTTTTCATATCGTGCAGTTTCTGCTGTACAAATAAATCAGTTTGTTTTAAGAGAAATGGATTGAATTGTAGAGTGTATATTTTTTACAAATACAACAATCTTTGAAAATTGAATTTAAAAATCAAATGAACCTATGCATCATCCATTTAAGGCCAATATCCTTAATATAAATTATTATCGATTCCATTAAATTACAATATATATCACTCAAGTTAGAAGTTAGCATCATTTACTTAAAAAATAATTTGCTAAATTTATAATTTATATAACATTTATTATTATTAGCTAGATAAGCATAAAATTAAAAATGAAAACAATCAATCAGTATGGGGATTTTTAAAAAGATTGGTTGTCACCATGACTTCTACTTTTTTGTCAATAAGATCAATATGAAATATTTGCAAATAAATGATATTTTCATTGTCTACCTTTACAAGTTTTTCTCATAAAAAAAAAAAAGATACATTTTTATTCATTATTTAAAGTTTCACAAAAACATAATAAAAATCTTATTTATTAGTCGAAGAAAAACGATATACTGATTTATTTTCATCATTCATTCAATAATAAAACCTTTTAAAAGAGGAAAATAAAATTTATAATCAGATAAACAAATATATTGATTCCTGTAGCATGTTACGACAGTATGCTTACTCTTCCTTTCTGTAGGTAGGAAAAAAGAAAAATATTTTGCTTCGTAAAATAAAATATTTTGTCACTCAAATAATTTTTCTTGGATATCTAATAATAAATGACATTTGCCCAAGAGGATAAAATTATAACCTATTATATTCTGTAATAATCATAACAGTTTATTTTTAAAGTGGAGAGTTCTGTAATGTCTGTGGTATCCAAATATAAAGTGAATTATATTTATAAAAGCAAATTATAGACAATATAGTGTTCAGCAATGATGAAAATTTAGGAAAAAGACATTTTTACGATGACAGTTTACCTGAGATAAATGGTTATGGTCATTGTATCCACAGTGCTACTATTGCCAACACTCTTCGCATTGCACTATTAAGGGAAATTGACCTAAACGTTCATAGAGCACAGAAATCGATGGGGCTCCCATCAAGGCAATTTTCGTTATACTAAGCGATGATAATCCAGCAAGAAATTGGATTACCATCACACGCTAGGGAACAATTGGATTAATTCGCGCGATTTGTGAATCCGAGTTATGACATACATATCCTATTATGTGTTTTTCCCCTTCTTTCCCTAGATGTTATGAAACAACTGTATGAAAGAATATCTGCTGCAGATGTTACTCTGAATAATACGGGGGAAGTGTGTGGACTGAATCCTATCAAAACAAGGCATCAAGCATACTTTTGAATAATGGATAAAATGGTGGTAGTGATGATTTCGATTGAAGAGAATGTTATTTCAAAGAATTCCCATTTTAAGACTCCACATTTACAATGAATTTTATGTATACATTTGAATAATATTTAACTGATTACTCAAAGAAAACAAACTTAAAAGAGTTTTTAAAAATTGTTCATATGTTTTTACCCTTTAGATAATATTTTAAATGTTAAAGACCATCATTAGTATTTAGTATAAGAGGAAAACTGTAAACTTCTAACTGAGTATCTTCTCGATCGATGCAAGCCACAATTGATTTATTAAGTTTCAGAAAGCATAACTGCAATGGATGGACCATTGGATTCGAATATGCCTGAAGGTGTTTGTATGCACTCACTTAGGACAATTTAAAAGAGAGTTTAACGTTTTCTCTGATAACAGGCATTATTAATGTTGGGCTGTCAGTATGGAAATTTTTTGGTTTTCACGAATTTACTGGTATAGTAAAGGCATCTCCAGGAATAAATGTTTAATCCCTTTTCTTTATATTATTAACTTTCACTACAAATTGTTACTTTTACTACAAATAGGTTCATTTGGTTTATTACAAATTATTTGCTTTTACTATAAACAGGTACATTTGGTTTCTCTTAGGTACCTTTAATTTACTTTTTCAAATAGTACCCTTTTATCACAATAAATTACTACCTTCATTTCTTTTTAACACAAAGAACAAATGTAACAGTACTTCTACAAATTTAGCAGGTTCCTGGTGGTAAATGCTGAGTCTTAAAAAGTCTGAGTCTATGCTGAGTCTAAAATTGTGTAAAAAAGTTTGTCTGCATTATTGGTGATCTGCCTCGAGTAATTTTCTTATCATTAAAATAATAAAAATAATAATTTTTAAAAAGAAAATTGTTAGCGAATGAGTGCTTTTTTTATTGGAGTTATCGGAAGTGTTTCAAATATATTTTTAACTTCTGGCATATTGAAAAAAAAAAAATATATTCAATATCAAGTTCTATTATATTGCATAGCAGTTATTATAACAATAGACGAATTAATTTAAAAAATTCTTATGATCAAAATAAGAATAATAATTAATAACAGTTGCATATATTTTGTATTTTTTTTAACATGTATTCATATATAATATATTCATAAAATATAAATTGTTATACTCTTATATTCACATGATAAAATCAAAATCCCATGCAACAATATAAAGGTATAAATACACTCCAAACAATTATAAGGTTTGGATATTGTGAGTTCGGTAAAAATGAAATAACATAAAATTATTTTAATAAATTAATAAAAATAATTTTTTTAATAAAAATGGAATAGAAGAGGTTAAAAAATAAAATTATAACTTTTACAAAGTTTCAAAACAATAGGAGATATTGTGAAAATAACATAAAATTTTTAAAATGGAATGAAATTTACTGGAAAATTTTAAATGCGTTTACAGACAAAAACTTGTTTTTTATAAGAAAACATCATAATTTCAGCAATTATTAATATATTTAAAAAAAGAAACCATTAATCTTGTTTAAAAAAATTTAAAAAAATTATTTTTCTTGTTATATGCTGAGACAATCTTCTAGTTATATGCTCTTCTATAACTAGAAGATTATTCACTACCTTGTTATGATTTTGTAAAAGTTATAATATTTTTAAGTTTTGATATCGAATAAATAAAAATGAATTTAACTTTATTTTAAATTAAAAGTAATATTCATAAAACACACGGAGAAGGCATTTATTGATATTGCAATAAAATGTGAGTAAAATTGTAAAAGTAGACAGATGTAAACAACAGGATGGTTCACAATCTTATTTTTATCATTGTATGCTTTACCAGTGCAAATTATATTTTAACAGTATACTTAATTCCTCTATCCATTAATTTTTATTAATGGATAGAGAATTAAGTATGTTATTTAAGAAAATATATATTTTCTTATTTGTCAAGAAAATCACTGAAGTTGAAAATCTGTATATATTATAACAAGTTATGAAGCACTAATTATTTTAAAATATGAAGAATCTTTAATTCAAAATAAAGAATATTTAATTAAAAATAAAAAGAAAGAAATCGTATAAGCACAATAATATGAATGCTTTAAGGAATTCATTATACAAATACAGATGTCACAAACAGATAAATTTGCAAGTTTTTACAAATGTTTAATGTGAGCCTCTTTTATGGCACGGCATATGTCTAAACGATAGTTTAGTTCTTGCTACATGCTTGCCAACACAACATGTCTATTCAGTCGACCTTGTCATTCTAGCTAAATCTATAACTGCTGTATAAATGCTGTAAATCTGTAACCCTAATATAACGGGAGGATACTAATATAACTGGATGGGTTGAACTGCAGGGCATCAATAGCAAATCATTTATACATAGAAACGCCAACAGAGATAGGACAGATAATTGTTGAGATAAATGGGAAAGTTGTTATAATATGATTGATTATATTATGTGATTGGATGAAGTCAAGGAATGAATTGAATTTGCAAAATGAAATTGGAAAACCTCTTTTTTCAATTGAGGTAACGCTTATTTTGACATCATGCCAAGGCAGATAAATTCTGTAATCGTGGTCTCCAAGAAGAAAGCATAGAAATTTGTTGCAGTTGAATATCATAGAAAACAAATATCTTCGGTGAATCCTGTTCAAATTTCACATGCACAATTTCCATATCTAAATCAAGTTCTGCTACTTAAATTTGCCAAAGAAGTGTAACGTTGTTTCATCTGTAAACACTATTTTGCCCTATGAAACCTTCCTACAAATACAAGCTGAAAGAATTTGGAGGTAAACCAAAATAAATAATTTCAGTTTGTCTATATTTTTAGCTTATCTCATGAATATATCGGAAATATTAAATTTAAATGTTACACTACATGTATTAGTGAAAAGGCTAATTACATTTATGTCCCAGTTATTTTGAATTACCCTCTAAAATGGCAAGTCTAAACACAAAATATGAAATTATGAAATTCATCTGAAATTAGTTTGTTTTAATGTTTCTGTAAATGTTTAAAACACAGTTTTGTATTTCTCAAGTTGTGTGTGTACAATAATTTAGAAAAATGTTTTAATGATTCTACATGCTGTTTACTATTTTAATAATGATAGGAATTTTATTTGGTAGTTAGTTTACTTTTAATTAAGATTTTGGGTTCTAAAACGAATATACATCCATGAATTTTTAAATCAGCTGTCAACATTTTTTTGTTTAAATTTTCATTTTACGCATGTTATGTTTTCATATTTATCTTATTCAAATTACGTATTTTAGAAATATTTTAAGACTTCCGTATAAATTAACAGTGTCCAATTTACCACATAAATAAAATTATTTAGTAAAATCAGTTTGAGAAAAATCTTTCATTTTATTGCATTAAATAAAAAACATAAATTGACTAACTTCACATTTATATTTAACATCAACGTAAGAAATGAAATAAAAATATCTCTTAACTTCTGAAAATGAAATTAGCCAAGAAAAATATATTTTTTATAAGTTAAAATTATTTCTTCAATAAAATCAGCAAAACAGAGATTAATTTTTCCTAATCAATTAAGCCCAGAACTAAAACATGTTTTTAATTACGTGACTATAATTCTTTTTTTTTTTTTTTGAAACTGTGATATGTGACCTTTTAATTTTTGCCTTACTTGCCAATTTATCACTTATGGTATTTTTTTTAAAAATTTTTGAAGTTTTTTTTTCTCAGTCTAGTACAATTAAATGCTTCAATCTAGAAAGTTTTAAAAAGAGTCACATACTTTATAAATGTTAAATAAAACCAATACTTTACTTAATTGCAATTAAGTTGAGATGTCTGACATATCTTTTTTTTTTTTTTTATTTATTTCAGCTCAAAAATAAAAGAACTGCACAAAGTTTCTATAACTTATGGATTAGAAAGTAAAAAAAAAAAAAAATCGTTTTAAAAAAACTCCAGTCAGTACGAAAAGATTTAAAACCTGATGTTATAAATATTCATGATGAAAAGACTTATGCGTGCTTCCAAAAAAAAAAAGATTTGTTGAAAACCATTATATATGAGAAAATAATGAAACTTTTCTACACCCTACCGATAAATCAAACCATAAGAACCCCTCTCTTTTTATGCTTAAACAAATGCTAGAAACGTTAAAATAAACCATTAAACTAAAACAGATACTGAGAATTTACCATGACAGGAACACATTAATGCATTAATATTTTAAACGTGTTTTTGCAGTGAATTCTATTACTTTTTCGTCTGTTCCCGCTGTAAGTAATGCTTTAATCTAGTTTGAAGGTTTCAACCTTTTGCGCATGCGAGCGTCTTTAGTGGTGTCTGTCAACCTAAAAATACTCGTAAATTCCACCATGGGCTGTCGCGGAAATGGAAGGAAAAAATTCTAATAGGATTAAAAATGAAAGATTTGAAATATGTAGGCAGTAAAAGAGTGTGGCTCAAATTAGTTTCGCGCATACCTGGAGAAGTTTCTGACAGAAAATTGTGCAGCGCCTTTTAACGTAATTACATTCCGGTCATAATCCTTTTAAGGACAGTATTTCACCCCCGCAAAAACTGGGAAAGGAGTGAAGAATCAAACTTAATAATGTTTTACGCAGATTCTGAATGGAAGGTTTGTCAATTTTTATACCCCTTCGATGTTTATGACAAGAAGGCACTTCAATTTTTTAGAAAAAGAACGTATTTTTTTTTTATATGCAAATGCCTTTGCCCAATGTTGGTAAAATAATTTATTGTCTCAGTTCTTTTAGTTAACTTGGGCATCCTATAAGTTTATAAATTTCCTTTATTATAAATTTATTTATATATTTTTATTTTTATGTGTAGCATAATACTTAAGATTGTAATAATAAAATGAAAAAAAAAAAAAAAACTAAAAGTGACTTGGCTTTTAGCTGTTGAAAGGACATCATTATACTATTTATGATTTATGTGGTTCTTATGGCGATATCTGAGAATATTTTGCAAAAATATATAATTATAATTTGACAATTACAAAATTGTGAGTTGATATTGTTAGAAAGAAGGGTTACGTATTTTTATTTTTACTAACCAGTAAAAATTAAGTAGTAGA